>JAOTQE010080202.1:5653-15789 GCA_025631205.1 Nesometra sesokonis
AACGTAATGGAATGGAATGAAATAGAATATTAAACGTAATGGAATGGAATGAAATAGAATATTAAACGTAATGGAATGGAATGAAATAGAATATTAAACGTAATGGAATTTCAAACCAATTGAACTATTGAACTTAAAGAAATTGTGTATTAAACGTAATTGAAATGAATTGAATTGAATGGAATCGAATATTAAACGTAATGGAATTTCAAACCAACTGAACTATTAGAATTTGAAGAAATTGCATAATAAACGTAATGGAATGGAATTGAATGGAATGGAATAGATATGGATGGAATATTAAACTTAATGGAATTCCAACCAAATTGAATTATTAGAACTTGAAGAAATTGTATTTTAAACGTAATGGTACCAACCGACCCACCAAGCATACAAAGTAAAATGTAGTGATTCTAAAACATTTAATAGACGGAACGTTAACAACCGTTCATTTTAACATTACGTATTTTACGTATCATTTTCCATTTTTATTGGATTTAAATCTAATTTGTACCACAGCAACCTTAAATTTAGTAACAGAGTAATAGCAATGAAAGAAATATACTACATGTGAAAACTGGGTTACTAGTCTTACAAAGAGTGTTAATTTAATAACCTCTATTATGTTATCATTTTACTATTTACATGAACCATTCAGTACTCATATAGAAATCTGCAATACAGTCTGCCCTCAGTGTATGACATGTTAGTATCCAATAATACATGCTGAATGTAATATCGTATGTATTATCATATTGTAATACACCAGCGGCATCAATGCACTTTATAGTATATTATTACCATCAGCATGTCATACATTGAGGGCGACAGACTTAACGAATTAGGGTCTGCAGGAGGTAGTCTTGTTATTTTGTCAAACTTATGATTATATAAAACGATTGGATAACAATTTAATTAACTGCAAATGGGTAATCTGGTTAGAGGAACTCCCGAAGAAATTAACCATTTAATTCGACCTTCTTCTTAGAACCCAAAATTGGTTTGCTATTAAATTTCTTGACTTCTTGACAGCGATAATTCTTGTTACTTAGAAGTAGGCCAAGCACACTTCTGCCAAATTTCTGATTTAAGTTTACCATTATATCTTTTAAAAATAACCTGTATAGTACTATATTTTATTTCGTGGCTTGCCACTGTTAGTCTTGCTCCATGCTAGAGGGCGATATAGATTTAGTTTATACAGTATTTTCAATCACTGTACCATAATTATTGTCGCCAAAGGCATTATGGACAGTAGTTATTTGAGGCGTGACACGGGAAAACCATAAAGTTGTAGAAAATTTCAAAATTGAGTTAGGCCTATTGTTAAAATCATATTACACATTTCGCAAACTTTAAAATGAAGGGTCAATTATCACAATCGGACATATATAACCGAAGTTATTGGACAAAATATACACAAATGTCCTTTGCGTTGTTTATAATTAGTTTCTGTTGTTTATATTAACCATTTTAAACACATCTATAACTGAAGGTAATGGAAATATATACAAAAAAATCCTTTGTATTTGTTTATTATTTCCTGTTGTTTACTTTTATTTCTCAATATCTTCCAGTGCGACCTGTGGTTTTGCCATGCCTAGCCTCATTTAATGATCGTCATAAAATAATGATGGAAGTGACCGATAATTAATCTTTTATGAATTGTTAAGGAAAACAATACATGGTTTTATGTGCAGAATATCTGCCAATTCCAATGCCTTAGTGTCTACAGTTAATAGTAAAATTCTAAGAAACTCTAAACTGTTTTCAAGATGGAACAGCTTTTCTCTTTGATTTCTTACTACAGTATACGTTTATTAATTTTTTTATTTGTATTTATTATTATGAAAATGGCTTAAGTCACAAATGCTAGTTTTCCACAATAGGCAGAAATTTAAAAATGATCAATTTCAAAAAAAAAATATTTTATTTAAAAAATATACAGTTCATACATTCAACTTTCATACTACTCTAACAATTTTCAGATACATGACAAAAAATTTCAAAATGACCTTGTATAGCTAATGTATAAACAATTTTCAAATGCATTTTTCTAAAAACTTACATTTTAAATGTTCAAACTTCGATTGTTCATAACTTTGCAAGGAAACATCCTATGAAACTATTTTTTCGCATGTTAAAATAATAATGTGTAGTTTTATAATCCATAAATAAAAAACTCAATTTTCAATTTTTCGACTTATGTCTCATTTGACTTGGCTCTGCCACAAATTTACATGAATTCGTATCGTACTTCGTAAAGTTGCGAAAGCTTTCTATTACCAATACCGGGTTACGCTTGCTATCAATCATCTTGTTTACAAAATTCATTTTTTATATTTAATTCCTTTTATAATCTAGCTAACGCATCCTTCAGTCAACGGTCACAATGCTATATCATTACGTTTGTCTTGTTATGACCGCCATGCAGGATTTAACAGCACACAATCTCACGACACAATGAGTCGGATAGCTGGTGAGATAAATTTGAGATAGATCATAAACACTGTGTCTCAAGTTATATTTTGGTGATTTTTTCCAATTCATGTTGAGTACTATTAGTTAGACTTACATGCATTTCATTATAATATATTTTTATGCAGAAAATTACATTGTTGTCCGTTTTCTGAAGTTTTGTATCTAATATTATTTTATTGTTATTTTTATTGTTCTATATAGGAAATGTATTAATTTTATTTTTTATCTTATTTTTCAACCATATGCTGTGTGATCCCATATCTACTTTCATAAATCCATTTCAACGTAACCTACCACAGAATTACCCTCTTCCCACCCCAAACAAAACTGAGTGCATGTACGCGTCCACTATGGTGCAATCAATCTATTTTATTTTTATTTTTTAAACTTTTTTAAACTCAGTACTGACGAACTTCACTGGTCACCTGACTCTCCTGTTAGATAGAATGTTACGTACATGAGGGGCATAGCATGCGAAACGTCTAAAAATTAACAAATTTGCATATTTGTATACAAATATTCAAAAATATGTAAATTTTAAAGTTTGCGTACGTGGTAGTAGTAGTTTTTGGTGTACTATTAATAACCTGCATGAAAAATCACATTGATTCGGACTAACAAAATCACTAAATTAAGGAAACGTGAGACCTAAAGCCATTTTATAATTTTGTAGTTCGGGTGTACAATATCTAGTGACATATTTTGACAGCTTTCTATGAATTCCTGCAATTTACATTTAGATTTTACTACTTAGGGCGTTATTGTTAATACTAATATAGTTGTTTTTCTTGCAAATCTTGTTTTAATCTTAAGAGATCTAGCCCACGCACTTGTATGATTGGCGGTAAACTAAAAATGATGATGATGATGATGATGATGACGACGACGACGATGACGATGACGGTGTTGATGATGATGATGATAATGATGATGATTATATTTATAATGACGATGACAATGGCGATGATGACGTCGATGACGACGACGATGACGACGACGATGGTGGTGGTGATGATGATTATGATTTTGAAGATGGTGATGACGATGAAGATGAATGTGTTTTTTAAAAATATAAATAGGCCTACTTTAGGTATACGTAAGCTGTACAAATGTCCATGAATGGGCTTTCATTGCAATTCATAAAAAATGTTTTTGCAAACCTGCTTACTTTCATTCATAAGGCATTGTTGTAGCAGACTTGAAGAAAACGTAAAGAACTCAGCTTAAATTTGGACCATAATGTAGCTCAATATCAGTCAGAAACATGCCATTTCACAAGCTAGATCACCAACAAACTGAAAATATTAAAACGCGAAATGGAATACATATTTAATACAAGGTACCAAGCGCAACAGAAAGACACAAGACAGGTAGATAATCTATCTTCCTAGGAGAGAAGTTGAAATGGCCATGCAATCATCATCAGTATCATCGTCATAATCATCCCCACCGTCATCATCATCATGTTCGTCGCTAATATATATGCCTATTTTTTTTCTTTGTTACATTCGGGACCCAAAACAATTTTCAATATTTCTAAACACATTTTAATATTTATCAACCAGTGCCACAAGAAAATAACCAAGCCAGTAAATTTAGATTGAAAAGTAGCCTACTAGACCCGCATAACATACAGTGCCCTCTCCGGATGTACGTTTGCCGCGGACGTTTAGGCCAAAAATGTCACTATTATAGAATTCAATATTGAAGATTAATTACCATCATTTAATTTTATGCAAAACACCTTCTTCTTCTTATTCATTTCCTATAGCAGGCGCCAAGTTTTTTTTAATGTACTGTGATCTTGAGACATCGCTGATATTTGACCTTCGTTTAGCATGATGTCATCCCAAAAATTCCTTGAATGTATTTCAGCACAGAATTCTTGATCATCCTGGTTACTTCCTGCCATGGGAATACACAGGTTGGAACAATTTCTTTTAAACATGACATGACATAACATTTAAGCATAGAATTTGGGTATTTTGAAAATATTTAAGCCCTCTCCTAGTTTTGAACCACAAATTCAAATAATTTTATACCTCCAAAAAGCCGAAGCCATAATCATTAAATTCTTAACTTTGGTGTTGCTTGAAAATAAAGAATTTATTTTCTAAATAAATTTTGATGCCATATTTGATATTTTTGATGGCATATTGATATTTTGACGTCATATTTTATATTTTTAAGTGACAATGCATCTTTAACTGCATCCATTCCTTTTTCTTCTTGGCTAAACGAACGAGGCAATGTATTATTAAATTTTCTTCTTCCTCTTGGCTATTCCTGGAGGTCAAGGATGACAATCCATGCTTTGGCAGTTTGTTGATGAACTCATATGTGGCTTATTAGTCTAATTCTGGCCTTAAATGTTTATGTCAAGTTGCATCAACAACTGAGGGAATATTCCTGAAAAATAAAGAAAAAAAACCCCAGAAATGAAGAGATGACCTGAAGGAATATAGGTAACTGGATCAAAGAAACATCAGTAAACCGTTTAAAGGAGTAGTATAAAACTGTTATGATTTGATGTTTCATTGTTTATCTATGTATTTTTATGTCTTTATAACATAAATAAAATATATCAATTCAATTTAAATAAAATTGTTACGATTTATATTTACAATTGATTTACTTTTCCTGTAAGTTTCTTACATTACTGTTGATGATACTTTAGAAAAACCGCAAGTAAACAAAAACTTGGATATATTGCTGTATTGAAAAACAGCGCATAAGATTACTAACTTTAGTCCATGTACATTGCACATTGGTACCAAGATAATGTTATTTCTTTGCTGTATAAATTATGCGATTATTAATGTCATGAACATAAAATTTTACCGTAAAAGAAATGTTATTATGAAAATAATACTTTTCCCTGCCATTTCCTGGCATTTAACATCTTTTCTGACAAAAATGTAACTTTGAATTGAATTGAATTGAATTGAAAAGTAGAATTGTTATGCAAAAATGTTTAAATTTAAAACATACAAAGCTAATTGGACAGGGGTCCTTATATTCTTTTGTATTTTACATATGTCTTTAGGGTATATGTATCTGCTAAAACCAAATGACAAAAGTCGTAGGCGTTGAGCCCTCGACCTTTCAATCGCTCATTTGAAGTACAAATATTAGCGAAGAACACGATATTATGGTCTATTAAAACGAAACGGTAATTACACGACTTGGAGAGAACGAGCCAACGCCATCTCAGTGGCTTCCTTATAGCCTATTTGATTTCGATAAGGTACCTTGTGAAGTCGTTGTGAACATTGATCGTTTCAGAAAAGCGGAGATGAAATAATATGAATAGCCCATTTAGTGATATACAAACCACCGTAATTCCTCAATACCCGCAGCAAATTTGTTCCAAATTATTAACGGCATAATCCACCCCGTTTGATCAATATATTATGCCAACAGCCCGAGCATAAATATAGCAAAATCCAACGTCATATCATAGTGATACTGCCTCAAATAATCTACCACTAATTTCGGTTACTAAAATGGTTGAATTGAACCATAGTACGTGGCTGATCTTTAATAACATAATAATTAGCAGTTCTTTGTAATTCAACTTGTTGGCTTGAACCATTACCAATATGTAGTAGATATCATGTACTTTTATCATTGTTTGTCAATTATATATCATGAATGGTATAGAATTGGAAGGTTATGTTATGCACTTTTAATACGCGTGTACAAATAGAATTATTAGTTATTATTAGTACGTAAAATGTGTTGAAATTATTTAACGTATTGCCCTCGTTAACCAACAAGTGACTAAACCACCATTGTAACACATTTTGTGTTTTAAAATATATTGAAGAAAAGCGGGTCCTTATGAACGACTGAGGGCAGGCGATCGCAATTTACTTAGAGAGCAATTTCACAATACATTTCTATTCTGTTGGCTAGATTTTATAATCGATAAAATATCTAAATCGGAGTATTCTGAACTAAACATTGAGGTTCCGCAAATTTACGAAATACGATAAACGAAAATGGATATGCCACACGTCCATTTTTTTTAAAGTTGCTAAATGCGTTAAAAAGATATATCTTCTTCGTACGAATTGTTGATGATTGTCGTAAAATACTAACCAACAGTGATAGATATTCAAGGAGTTCAATTCAAATGTTACAAGAATTTATGACGTTTTCGTATTTCGTGAAGTTGCGAACCCTCTCAGTTATCACATTATCACCACGATCAACAGTGTCAATAAGCCATTTCACGGTTTCAACTGCGCATGTGTAGATTAATGTCAAGTCATAAAACAACGCGCGACAATTTTATTCCTTTGGTCAAGTAATAGAGCCGCGCGTCGTTTTATTACTTGGCCATGGTAACGCACATGCGCAGTTGAAACCGTGAAATGGTTTATTGTTTTGAGATTTTGGAAACTGTTATAAGAAAGTTGTAGAAATGTTTGGAATTGACAATTTATATAATTACTAACCTTACTGAGAGTTTCGATGTCTATACCACGAACACAGTCTTTAGACGACTGTTGATAACCTCCACACAGATAGATGGCAGTTGCTTAACAATAGGGTTGTAAGCGCTCACCACCTATTGGTGTGTGTATTACTTATCGGTATATAATCCAATCAACATCGAAAGTGTTAGGAAGGTTTTGTAATTATATGGATGGTCAATGTGAAACATTTCCACATTTATTCTACAACCCACGTGATTATTATTCAATTCTTTTTGCCGGTTCAATACTATGTTATATTGAACTGCGTGTAGTTCAGTACTATCCTCTGACGTCACATGTTGTTTTTCTGTAAATGATGAGCGCACAAGAGCGAGGCCCAAACCCAAAACCTTATAAAACTCGGTGTTTCGCATACTAAACTAACTGTTGATTATAAAAATCCCTGCAAGAGTTGCTGTTAAGTTTTTCGCGAACATGTTTAGTATTTCGCGAAAGAATGACATGGGTTTTAATTTTGAAGATGTAGGCCTAGGCTAGGCTAGCTGGGCCTAGATTAAACCCTGGCAAATCTGTACTTATAAGTAAGCTATATTAAATAATAATTATAATATTGAATGCCTATTTTCGGGGGATATCAAAACATATTGTACTCACTGTAGCAAAATACTGAACTCGTCTTCGACTCGTTCAATATTTTGTCACAGCTCGAACGATATTTTTCGGTGTCCCCTCAAAGGCATTCAATATTATATAAATATATCCAGTCATAAACAAATGGTTGCATTATGTTAAGCGAAATTATAATCGACCACAAATTTGTTATTGTATTGTAAAGTATGGATGACGTATGGAAGAAGGTCTGGTCAATAACATCTGACATTTATAAAACGCATGGAAAGCTATGATGTGTGGCTCCTAAGAAAAATGCAAAGAATACCGTGAACTGATAAAGTGAGAAACATACAAGTACTCAGAAGAGCTGGGGTGGAAAGGAAACTAGTATATGATAATAAGGACATGGAAACTAAGGTTTTTGGGGCATGTTATGAGGAAAGAAGGTCTAGAAAATCTCGCTCTGACTGGTCAAACTGAAGAAAAAAGAAGTAGAAGAAGAAGGCAAGATTGGATGATACGTTTGAAGACCTGGCTGAAGAAACAAGGCATTGTGTATGAACTATTCGAACTCCTAAAGAACACAAGAAACCGGGAATTGTGGCGTCTCATGATCGCCGAAGTCTGTTTATATGGCACATGGAGAGAGAGATTCTAAAGTTAGTGATTGAAGAACGTAATGAAGACTTGATCTTAAAACATGCCAAACCTACGATGAGACACTTACGGTCTACAAAGCGTTTAAAAAAGGTCTCTTTTTAAAAGTTGCACTCTGCACGACCAGAAGTTTCTTATCTAATCAATAGGATATCATGTTCAAATATCTTAATTTTAACTTTTACATAGGCCTATATCTTTATGGTACTTTACAATTAAAAACGCAAATAGTAGTAATAAATAAAAACAATATACAGTACTATTAATAAACAGGACTTATGTATATCTATAAAATCTCTAAAGTTTCTAATGTTTGAATAATGTATATTTAAAATCTAAAAGAAATTATTTCATTTTATAAGGGAGTTTGTAATGTAAATAAAATAATTTAATATCGATTTAATGTAGCGGGAATTTGTCATATGAAACGACTAGAATCATATTACCTAATTATTATTCTTAATATGTATCTATCTAAATGTGGTTAAACGGGAATGAAAAATTGGAGCAGTCAACGCTAAAGTCAAACAAGCGTGTATTTTGAAAATACAAATAGAGGAAACGTGATTCGTATTATACTAATTCCAATAGAATTATTTTTTGACATTTATTAGTATTTTTTATTACGCCAATTTTCCAAACAGGCCTATATTTCTGCACTTGGAATGATAAATCGGAGGCAGAAAAACTAATGTGATTAATTGGCTAAACTTGTATCACTTCAGAATAGAATAACGCCCTGCACAGAGACGGAGTCATAAAAGATACTAACACATTGAAGACACTAAAAATAGAGGCATTAACGAACATGCTTAATAAATCGGGCATCCATTATGTAGGACTATGCGAAGATAAAAATTGTAAAAGTGTAGGAGACTTTATGAAACATTTGCGTAGTTTCGATGTTATAAGGTGAGCTACTTTTTTCAAATGTTCACAAAAAATACTGTTTTTTTTAGATGCTTCCATGATAGCAACGTAATACAACATTTCATATTAACGAACTTTGATATATAAGCCTATTGGGAATCAATTATGGACACGTGAAAATAAAAATTGTAACTGTAGGATACATTTATGAAAAGGCTATTCGTGTAGTTTGGATATTTCGATGCGAGTCATTATGTGGAATGCCTTTAAGTGACGATAGGGCATTGGTAAATTACCATTAGGCCCAAGTGTAAATTGTAAAGCGCCCCTCCTATAATTTTAATAATCGTTCCTACATTTTAAGAAAATTAATCATACAATAAAAAAAACATACTTAATTTTCATCAGCAATTCGAATCTCAGTACTGTCAGTCAGTCAGCCAGTCGGTCGGTGAGTCGGTCAGTCAATCTGTCCGTCTATCCAACCTGCCGGTCAGTCAGATTCCTTAAGCGACCTCTCTCGATTTCTACTCTCTTCCATCAGCTTCCCCTTGAATAAGCGCCACGTTTGAATAAGTCCACCGTCCGTATGAGTAAAATAAGCGCATTGCGCTTCTTTGTTCGAGTATGACGTCTATACACTTTCCGAAGGTTAAAATTTTCCATTTTATGAGGTTTTAACTCAGCTACGACGGATGGACTTAGCGATTGGTGCGACAGTAGATACCCTAGCATGAGAGTCACTGTGATTGGGGGAGGGTTTTTGAAATTTGGGTAGAATATACACCTGTAGATGCTAGGAAATATCATTTTCGTTCATTTTTACTTTACTTTAGTTTAGCAAGGTTAGATCCGTGACTTTGGAGAAGTGCAGCGGGCGTACGTAATTTAAACTGCGATCACTGCAAAGTATTGGTATGGCGGCGGCCGAACCTGCCGTACCGGTTTCGCCGCCCCCGATTCTGATGAGGACTTTTAGTTTAAGACTGCCGTGAATTTTAAGGCTGCCGTGAAAAAGTACCTTGCAGACTTGGCTGTTGAAAATGGTAATTAACATAAATGAAGTAAAAT
>JAOTQE010080213.1:0-15788 GCA_025631205.1 Nesometra sesokonis
TAAATCATTTCAAGTGAAAAGGAAAAACAATCATTTGAAAATAATACAATTAGTAAAAAAAAAAAAAAAAAAAATCGCGATTTTCGCAAAAGTGATGCGCGCGGGGGTGATAAACTAATAATTTTTTTTATGGGGCCTAAGTGTCAGTTTAAGTTCGTATACGCGAGGTAGCGTACTCAGACGCCGATTTGTTACGCGTAATTCTCCTCCTTGTCTTGTTGTGTTGGTGGTTGATTGGCGGTGGTGGCGTGTTTGTATGTGTGTACGAGGCCAATGACCTCGCGCATGCTTCTTCGCGTCGTGATTCTCTCCCGGCATAAGTGTGCAGGAATACCTTTCGTTGTAGAATTAATGCTCTGAAAAAGTCTTTTGAAAGGTTGTTTTCACCGTCTTTTCATCATTATGGAGGCTGGTATGTTTTTCACTATTAGGCCTAAGGCTTAACAGTAGTTTTTTTAAAATGTATTTTATGTTAAATCATAAATTACGTAACGTTTTCTATGCACGGTCTTACTTATGTGAATACCGTGAGAATGACTTTTTGTGCTGGTTGGTTAATTGCTCGATGGAGGCTAACTCGTCCGGTAGGCCTAGCCTAGGCATAAGCTAGGCCGAATTGATCGTGTAGCCTAGCTTATTCGGCCGCCAATGAAAACCCTAGAACTATGAAACTTCTGTGGCTGAGTCTGTGGCACTGTTAGATTTCAACTAAATGTATTTAAGGGGCCTACTAGGATCGCCAACATATTCGGCCGTCGACAATTTGTATGGAACGCCATACTCAACTTGGGACTTTCAAGGCAAAAATGTGGATTGAATGTTGTTGGTAAAATGTATGGATACCTATCATATGAATAAAATTATTTAAATTTGAAGACCACATGATTGTTGAATTATTGTACTTTTTTCAATGATTGTAATCATTCTGAGCAAAGAAACTAGCCAGCCAGGCAAGGAAGTCCTCCTACAAAACCTTAAATATTAAATATAAAGTAGGCCTAAATTAAACATATCATTATCTCCCCCCAGAAATTTAAGGTTTTGTTCGGGGGAGATTTGACCTTTAAAAAGTCCGACGGGTAAAAAATCTAGACTAAAACATGTAAAATATTGTTATGTCAACGGTTTTTTGCTCCAAGTTAAAAACCGGATATATGCCCACCATAGGACTTCCTTGCCCACCCATATTGGACGGGTGTTTACGTATTGGGCCCTACGTGTTAACTGATATGGGTACGGGTTATCCAGTAATGGTATACCTGCCAACTCTCACGCATTATGCGTGAGTCTCGCGCATAAATTGATCTCGCGCATTAGCAGAATTCTCACTCTGAAATAGTCATTCCAATAGTTTTTCTCACGTATGACATAATATAGACCAAAATACGGTAAAAACCGCCCCCAAAACAGCAATAATTTGGGCAGAAACGGCGCAAAAATGGTCAGATGACGTTTTTTTTTTTTTTGCTTGTCAGATCGATGTGGGAGAGGATGTGGCCCAGATAGTGGTGGCGGCGTTTGTCTCGCGCATTGGAGGCAAAAAAAGTTGGCAGGTATATAATGGGTACGAATCGTCCAAATGTTTGGGTACTGGTTATCCAAAACTTGGGTACGTACAGTTAGGTGGGGATGAGTTGGATTGGGTTGTCTCGTAACACTATGGACTGTTATCCTTCATGCTAGGCCTAAGCGCGAGGCAACAGGCTAAGGCAAACATTTTATCATCGATTATCCAATAACCTGTGCTTCTCTGAACAAACACAGTTAAATATCTTAAATTTAAAGTTATTACAGTATGTATAAATTCATAGCTTAAATATTCCTCAAACCAAATCTAATTTTTATTCTCACAATTTCAAGAAAACTTTCAATAGTCTTTGCGTTACAGTGAGACTTTACCGTGCCAAAGAAAATCACAATTGTCAGTAATGAATAAGCAATAGAAAACATGAATATTCAGCAGAAAAAAAGTAGTTCAGACAAAGTGTTTCAGCTGAAATAGTCCATAAAACGGAAACACCCGAAATAGTGTCTTTTCAACCATTACGTAAGCTTCACAATACCGTTCACCCTGTATACAAAAAAGCCTGTTCGGTGTTACAAAGGTGAGAGTAGGCTAGCCAGGCCTTTTTTTTGCAAGTACAATGTTATTTACGCCTATTAAAATGTGAATTTAACTGATTGTTCGGTTTTCAGAGGGTGATTTTACTAGTCTTGACTGACAAATATGTTCGGAATTCTGATTTGAGGAAATTCGGTTTTCAGAATGTGTTTTATTAAAAGAAAGAATAGGAAAGAATTTGGGACTTCAAAAAATTGTTCGGTTTAGCGTTAAATTCGGTTTTCCGGGTGGTTGGTATTGGGAGACTCCACTGTACTTATAGTGACAGTCCCAATATTGATATGGATTGTTTCGTTAAGTTTTCCTTTTAAAACCAAACTTGATTCTGTTACTCTAGAGACATGCTAGTGATTTTACTGTGGGTACGAATTATCCAAAATTTGGGTACGAGATGGCGGGTATTAGTCTTCGGTCTCTAACATAATCGACTGCCAACAATTTTTCTGGAGAGCCATACTCAATTTTTTCAATGTTAGCAGCCAATAATCACATGGAATGTCTGTCTATCTATTCAATTTTGGGTACCTAGCTAGACTAGGCTATTTGAATTATTGTACAGGCTGGTGTGGTACAGAGATAATTTTAGACGCGGAAAGTGTCTCTATAAACAGCTTTTAAAAAAATGTCTGTTGGTCTATCTGTCTGGCACGTTTGCGACTATTTCCGTTTTGTTCTTTCCATATATAATTTCTAATTACCAGCATTGTATGGATAATATCTACGAGATATCACATTTGTTTGTTGTCCATCGTGGTGGACATCTTTATTATTATTAACATATTTGATCAGTCAAGTCATAATTCGTCACATCTATCTGAGTTGAGGTCGTCGACCCGATAAACTGTCATTCAAATTTGAGCCGATTAACCCCGATGATAAATCTTGACGCTGTCTGAGTTGGGCTTAATATGCTAGGCTTAGCCAATGTTTAAAATATGAATGCAAGATGTACAGTTAATTCATTCAAATGGACTACCTGCATGAACAAATTTTGTTAAAATAACTAAAAAAAAACAAAATATGATAACCATTATTATATTTGGAAATGAAAACAAACTTAGTAATCATTCAGTAACGATTAATAAAGGTAGGGAGAGCTCCCAGTTAAAAGCAAATGCATTGTTAAATGGTGCTACCGGCGCTCCATACTGTAGACCTTTGTCTCTTTGGCTCATGTCAATAATTTAGGCTACAGATGAGATATTAAGTCTGTTCTCCTGTTGTTTGTTGAGTTGCTGCGAATTGCGTTGAGTTAAAATCTCATTGAAGTTGAGTTTTCAACGCAATACAGCGGTTGACAGGAAAACTGGCTTTATTTGGGGTACAATTCTGCACTACTGTAGTATACCTGCCAACTCTCACGCATTATGCGTGAGTCTCGCGCATTGGAGCCTATTTTAGACGTCTCACACATAAATTAATTTATCTCACGCATTAGCAGAATTTTCACTCATAAATAGTCATTCCAATAGTGCTTCTCACGTATGACATAATATAGACCAAAATACGGTAAAAAGCGCCCCCAAAACGGCAACAATTTGGGCAGAAACGGCGCAAAAATGGTGAGATAACGTTTTTTTTTTTGCTTGTCGGATTGATATGGGAGAGGATGTGGCCCAGATAGTGGTGGCAGGGTTTGTCTCACGCATTGGGGCCAGAAAAAGGTGGCAGGTATACTGTAGCCTAGATTGGCGCACAATATCGGTATTTTAGTGTTTACCATGCATGCTGCAAAGAAAGAACAAAATGTTTGTCTATTCCTAATAATTGGGAATTTCCAGTTTCTTACTGTAGCAGTGCTTATGGATTTCCCATTTTTCTTTGTTTATTGTTGGTACTATACAGTTTGGTAATTTGTGTTCCCTGACCTACTCAAAACAAAACATTGAAAATCTGGATTTTCTTTTGCTTTCAACCTCCTGATGTTCTGTTAGGCCTAGTACTCGGGCTATATCAATCAGCCTATTCTGAAATTTGAAGAAGTAGATGAAATTATCACAAATATTAGAAGAAATTCAGTTATGGTAGAAGATGGGAATTTGAAAGAGCCAATGCACAGGAAATAGAGTAATGGAATCTAGTAATAAAAGAAAAAATACACAAAAACCTAATTAATTCAATATAAACATAGTAGTCTACGAGCATGACTGCTTTACATTTTTAATTATACAGTAAAGGAAACTATATTAAGTAAAAACTGTTTCCATTGTACAGTGCTGTGTAGTCCTTTCTGATTTTTCCACTTGTTTCAGTCCGTTTAGTTTTAATTTAATACATTGCTGATTTTTTAGACCAAAAATCTTCAGTAATGAGAAAAACTTACTTGACTGCATAAAATTGAGTAGTTAATTTTTGTTTTAAATGGTTATAATAATATCCATAATCATTAAATTTACAAAGTTTTGTGATTGGCTTAAGGAGCAAGTAAACTGTTTTAATTAAAGGTGATAATGCCATTTAAAATCCCATATTTCAATATAAACCGGTATTTATAAGAACATAAAAATCAAAATTGAGGTCGACAATTTTTGGTAGCTAATTCATCAGTATTATACCAAAAATTATAAGGAATACAATTTATGCTAACATTTAAAAGAAATAAAGTTATTGCAAAGTTTAACTACAATAATTTAAAAAGTCAAATTGTGGGAGCAGTTGACGCAGCGGTTGCGGTTCAAAATCCCTGTTGAGAGGTTTGTGGTTCGAGACTCACTCACGCCAGTTGCTTGTACACTTGAGTAACACATTTACTCACATTGCTCTACAATGTGTACCAGCAAATTGGTGGGAAGTAACCTGCGATGGACTAGTGTCCCATCCAGGGGAGTATCATACAGTACTCTCATCCGCTTCATGCTACTAAAACTGCTATTATTCTCACTCTAGGGCTGGGTCTACTGTAGACTTGTATGTTTTGCCTCAGGAGATTGGCCGAAGTCATAATGTACTAGTGTTTATGTGTTATTACTAGTCATGCAGTAGTGCATCGCGATAACCTGTTATTTGCCTTCCAACACACAATCCATAGAATGTTTTTAATTCAACTGCTAGTTTTTGATCAGTTTTTTTTTCAAACTGGTCCAGTTTCAGTTTAAAAAATAATTGACTTTTCAAAAAAGCAACACAATTTTAATCAATTTGTTTTGTCTAAAATAGGCCCTTAGATTACATTTAAAATAAATCAAGATGTAAACAGGACAGACGTTTAAATTCATAATAATTCCTAGACCAAGATCTCTATTAATCTATAGCAGTCTCATTTTCTGCTAGATCAGCCTAAAATAAAGCCCAACAACTGTTTACAGCTGTGATGATATTGTTACTGTATATGAAATTTAAACATGGCTAACAGTTCATGGTTTGAATTTCCACAGCACCGATAGCAATTGCTTTTGAGAATCATTTAATGCTTTAGTAGATATACAGAACATTTTGCTCTATGAAATCAATATTTAGAATATTATAATTTAAAAGCCAATCAGTCACAACAGTAATTTTCTTCTGTTGAAATATTTGAAGGAAATTAAGGAATTTTTAGCATGCAGTTTAATAAGATAACACTTTGTAATTTTGCTGTATTCTGTACAGTAATTTTCTGCATTTCAGCAAGGTACTTGCTGTGTACTTTTGATGAATTTAAATGTGAATGAATAATTTAGCTGATTGCCAGAATTTTTTTAGGTTCGTACAGTATGAAACATTACATAATTTATTAGAGCTTGTTATAACAAGCTTATCCAATCCATTCAGAATTAATTACAGTATGTAGTGAACAGGAATATACTTAAGGTTAAACCAATAAAAAAATTCTCAATTATCATAGATTTTATGAGGTTTTGGGGTAAAAAGTCCAGTTTTTGGGAAAATTACTCAATTCAAAGAACAAAGTGTTTTAAATGTGCACAAAGTATGCGCAAACTCGTCCAATCCATTCAGAATTAATTATATAGTGAACAGGAATATACTTAGGTTTAAACCATTAAAAAAAATATCTCAATTATCATACATTTTATGAGTTTTTTGGGGTAAAAAGTTTTTTAGAAAAGTACTCGATTCAAAAAACAAAGTGTTTTAAATGTGTGTAAAGTATGTACAAAGCTCATCCAATCCATTCAGAATTAATTATAGTGAACAGGAATATACTTAATGTTAAACGCATTTTAGCAATACCCCTTACAGTAAAACGACACTACTGATTAAACTAAAATAAAGAAATTAAAAATTAAACTTAAATTAAAAATAAGCTTAAATGGGACGAACTTAAAGTCCGTCGCAAAATAAATAGACTAATGTTGTTTCACCAAGCAATAGTGGGTCGCCTTGCAGTACCAGTGCAATCGATGCTACACCCAGTTCAGCGGAACATGCGGCAGTCAAATGCAACGAACAACTTTATACCGATCACCGCAAACAAAAATTGCTACAAGTTTTCCTTCCTACCCCGCACTACTGATCACTCCCCCATGAAATTACCAGCATTGAAAACAAAGACTTATTTAAATCTGCCATCTATAATCACTTCAGCCTTCTTGAAGAGGACTAGGATCTCCAAAAGTGTCACCACAAACTCCTACCCATGTGAACCCATTGTTTTTGGGTTGTTGGGTAGTACCAAGACAAGACAAGAAAGCATACTGTAAAACCCTTTATTTTCGCGGCCCTAAATTTTCACGATTTCAAACATTTCGCAGCCTTTTATTTTCGCGATGGGACGTTTTAATAAATAACATTTTCGCGATTTTTATCCTTTATGTTGCACAAAATGACTGTTATTTTGTTTATAAACTTATGTTTTTGGTTGAAGACGATGATACTTTATTTGAAAATTGTCCATAATGGCAAAGTCTAGGCCCGATCCACCTACCTAATGGATGATTTACAGATTTGCTTAGCGGTTCTCGCGATCCTTCTCTGTTTACCTACATCTAATCGCTAGGCCCAACCAAAAAGTATGCTAGGCAGACTAGGCCTAACCTAGGCCGATTTCGCTCGTCAAATTCCACGATTTTATTCACCTATTTCCTCGTAGAATTCCAGTCCTCGATAGGGCTACTGTACGATCGTTTATTGATCATTTATGATAGAAGTCTGCTTTAAAAAAATCAGATTCTTCGTCGTATTTTAGTTTAAAATCATTTTTTAAAAATATTTTGCCCATGTGTTCGTGAACTGACCTGAGCAAAGCGACCCCGATGTATAGCGCCACCACCCTTGTCATCTGAGAACAAAATGTCTGCGCCCAGTGGCTTCGCTTGAAATATTTTCTTTCAAAATACGGATTCATTTTATCGATAATAAAGGAGATGTTGAGAGCCAAAACTCATATAAGAGATGCATTTATTTTTATATTATTATATCAAGTTGCGAATACTGTAGTAACAAAATTATTATTTCACAAAATAAACATGTTTTAGATGGTCTTCTCAGCCTCACTATATTGGACTTCTGTTTGGCGGGGACCACGCCGTGGTGGGTCCCGATTTCGACAATTGCAATCCTATCGATAGGCTAGCGGCGGTAAGCCCAGGCCTACACTGCTCTCTTTCGTAGGAGGATCAGTCATATATTTTACTGTTTGTTTGTATTTTTGTCATGTTTCGTGAATATCACTTACTGTAAACAAAAAGAGACAAGATCAATTTTATACATTATGATATCTTTAGTACTGTAAAATCTGTTTTGGCAATCGTTTTTGACCAAATACATTAATTACCTTAATTTTCGCGATCGTCGGGTCATCACAAAATTCGCGAAAATTAAGGGTGTGCGAAAATAAAGGGTTTTACAGTAATTGCTGCATTGCTCAACCCACAGTATGACCTCTGTACTTTACTATTGTAATGGTTTAGTATGTTGTTCATACTCTCTATTAGCACATACTCTGCGTTGTTGACATATTACTGTAGACCAAACACTGTAAGATTGATGGACTTTAAAGTTTGATTTATACAGTATTATAATGGTCAGACCTAGTAGTACTGTGTTGTTAATTGTCTAGTGTTTTAAAAACACCTTTACTTCACAATGAATCCAAGTAATTAACATCAGGAATTTGGAAAGGATATTTACGAGTTCTACCCCAAAAAAATTCATAATACCTTGGCATACAATAGTTACTGAACCCGCTCAAATAAGCACCTGTTTGATTGTTCCAAGTAAACTCCCTCCAGACATGGGATTTTACTAAGCTTCTTAATATGTACCCATCCTACTTAGCAAAAACATTGTCCAAAATAAAAGCCATATCTCACCTACATAGATATAAAAAACTTGCAATGAAGAAGACATCTCTACCATAAAAATGGGATGCCTTCTTACCAAGGTAACATTTTGGAAATAAGTTAGTTGCGGGGACTTGGCTTGTATTTTGCCCAGGTCTCTATAAGTTTGCTGAGAAGTCTTGTCTCGGTAACGGATGGAAAATATGTCTCAGAGACTTTACGGAGACTGAAGGGTCTTAAACAAAAGTCGAACATGTTTGAATTAATTGCAACTTAAAATTAATTAATTAAATTAAAATTTTCAGGAGACATTGTGAAGATGTCTCTGTAACTAACAAAATTTGGAGTCGTGAACTAGTTTAAAGCCCAGTGAAATACTATTACCTGTCCTATTTATCAATTATTCATGTCTTAATATTGTTGTTCGGTCTCATTTTCATTAATCTCCCAGTCAATTTCTCTTTAACCTATTAATTCATCATTCCCTCAATTTACATTGAATTTCATAAGCACCCTGTTGAAATAAGCACCCAAAATTTGAGTGCATAGTGTTTGCTTATGTTCTTAAAGCAAGACACTTTCACTCAGGATATGTTGAATCTCTTTACCTAGGAGGAGTGTAATTGAGTACAAATGTCAAATGATGAAGTATTACAACTAAATCCATACACTAAAAAAACAGAGTATTATCACCAGTGAATTAATACTGTTGTACATGACTTAACTCTACCTTTGATAGAAGTAGTTATTTATTCTTTTTGAGCTACATACAGTGCAGTACAAGAGTTGATCGGCTACACAATGATGTAGAGTAATACCTACAATTACCCTAAAAAGTGTTATCATCATCATTTTACTCAAGTGGCCAACACAATATATTTTCATTGATTGCCACTGCAGGTTCAATAGCTTCAATACAAAAGTCTCATGTGTTATCCCAGTGTGATGTGTACACAGCATTTCTCAAACACTCAGTACTGTTGCCATGGTAGATCAATGCCTCAGGTGAATTACTGATGTTTAATTTTCACTTTCCTTAAACATTGTCACTTAAACACTGATCAAACAATCATAAAAAAAAATACATGTAGTGTTAAGGATGAAAGTTAAGATTTTAAGGAAAGAGTTCATTTCCTAAGGTTTTTAAACTAGGAACAATAATGTCTGGCCTCGAATTTTGGCTTTGTAGGGGAAAGGTCATTTTTGGCTTGACATTAAGGAGTACAACAGGGCACCAGAGGCCATTTTGTGAAAATCATCCTTATGTATTGCTGAAAATAAGGGGAACCAAGGCCAAAGTGGCCTTGATGATGGTCAAATTTTAAGGCACTACACCAAAATAATGGCACCGATGGCAAATGGCCTTTGTGTATTAGTTAAATTCAAGCCATGGATCACTGATTTTTAAGAAGTACCAAATGTTACAAAGCTCTCAACGTCTTTAAAATTAGCAAGTTTTATCACATAGGAGTTTGGATTTCTAATGTTTTTAAAATTATTATATGGCATCCACTGAGATTAAATAATAAAAACAGTAAAGTTATGCCACAATTTATTTATTTGTTTGGTTGTTACTATATTGCATCTATAGAGGGTAACCCTTCCAGCAAAGCTGATATTAAGGGCACTATTAACAAGATAAAATTAAACAATAGAGTACATTATAAAAATTAAACAATAGAGTACATTATAAGAATTAATGCAACAGTAAGAACAAAACAAAATATATAATTACACAAATATACTATATAAAGTTAATTTTGATTTAAAATAAAACATTTAAAATTAAGACTAATAAATGTAATTAAAATATTAAAATTACATATATAATATATATAATGAATTTAAAATAGGGGGGGGGGGGGCGCGCCTAAATAGCTAAAACCTTTCTCAAAATGTTCTATTTGTGTCTGAATACTTTAAAGAACACCAAGTTATTGCACGTGTAGTACAGTGCTTGATGCTTATCATGGGATAGAAAAAAGTTAAGTTTTTCAAAATAAGTACATGGCTGCTAAAAATTCAAAAAGAAACCCCGTTTTCAAAAATCCTGTTCTTCGGTAACATTGTTTTCCTTCATACCTACAGTAGTGCATAATTATTTATGAAGTCATGTTTTTGTATTTTAATTTGTAAAGTTGTTCAATCTCATGATTGCCTTAATTCCTTTCTTCCTTTTAGTATTAGAACTATCGCTATGTAAATATAGTAACTCCAGTTTGTATCTATTGTTGACTTTTAATCTTTGTGTATGTTTATACTCTTCAGGGATGTGAATTTTATAGTGGTTTGTACATTTTGTTTCTCAGTTTTTCTTGCAGTAGATTATCAGAATTTCCTAGTTGGAAGAATGCTACTGTTCTTCCCTCTCCTCTCCCTTTTCCATTGATCACCCCAGGTTTGTTTTGGGTGGTAATTTTTTTCTCTGCCTGTTGTACCCGACACTACATTGACACAATTCAGTAGTACAGTACTTGTCTTATTCCCATGACATAAATGTTTAAATCATTTTGCATTTGTCACATTCACCCTTGAAAGAAGAACTTCCTCATTGACTGTTTAAAATATTAATATTTAATCAATTGCATGTTATCGCTCTTGATAGTACATCATATTTTAATTTTAAATTATACTGAGGGATTCAAATTCATTAAGTCCTTTGAGTAGTTGTCATAGCAACAATTAATCATGTTTTATGCATGGTTGAACATAACTTTTCAGTTTTCATGAAAATTTATGTTAATGTTTATCTTCTGTTTGATGTAGATTTGTTTATACCATAATGTAAAGTTTATTTTCTTTTAGTTTATAAGTGTTTTTAATATGTTATTTATTTACATTTTTGTAGAATTTGTATTTGTTTTAATAATGTTTAAGTTATTGGAAACTGAAATGATTTTGTAGAATTAAAAAAGTGTTTTGTTAATGTATTCAGTGTTTCATTCCAATCCAAGTTCAATATTACATGTATTGTTCAGAATTACAATTTTTTTTTTCTTATTTTTTTAGACAATATGGATATGAAAGAAAATGTCAACATTTTACTAACAAATGAAGATTATGGAACTGCTGATCCAGAAGAGTATCAGAAAGGAATGAAAAGAAAAATTGAAGGAGAAGATGCTGATACAACTGACAGTACCCCAGATGTCAACATGACCCCACCAACTGGTGGACGAAAAAAGAAGAAAAGGCAGAAAAAAATGAAACAGCCTTCCTTGCCAAAAAATGCCCTGATGGAGTTACATGAAATAAAACCTGGATTAAAGTTCTCGTTAGTTGCTCAGAAAGGACCTGTTCATGCACCAACTTTTTGTATGTCTGTTACGGTCAACAAACAATTGTTTGAAGGTGAGGGCGCTACGAAAAAGAAAGCAAAGCTCAATGCTGCTGAAAATGCATTACGGTCATTTATACAATTTCGGAACCCGAATGAAGCCCATAAAGCCATGGGTGAAGGTATCTACAGTTGCGATTTTACGTCTGATTGTGTCGACCCTTTTAATCCACATGCAAGTTTAGAAACCAGTTCCATGGTTGTTTCCACAAACCCTTCGGAAAATAATGGTACTGGTAATCAAGGCCCTGGTTCACACCCAACACCACCAGAACAACCAAGTGGAAAAAATCCGATAATGATACTAAATGAGATGAGACCAGGTTTGATTTATGAATTCATTTCAGAATCAGGTGAAAGCCATGCCAAGAACTTTGTTATGAGTGTGTCCTTAGATGGAAAAAAATTTACCGGGTCAGGCAGAAACAAGAAGCAGGCTAAGGCCCGTGCTGCTCAAGCTGCGTTAGCTGAGATATTTGATGTACAGCCTGCACATCCACCAGGTCTGCAACCAATACAGAGCGAAGACCCACAAAATATTCCACCAATGGCTCTCGCCGACCACGTTCATGCGCTTGTTTTGCAGAAGTTTGGTGAGCTAACGGACAATTTTTCTTCACAGTATGCAAAACGTAAAGTTTTGGCAGGTGTTGTAATGACAGTCGGTGATGATTTAAGTAACTCGCAGATTCTTTGCATCACAACAGGAACAAAATGTGTTAGTGGTGAATACATGTCTGAGAAAGGTTTAGCCGTTAACGACTGCCATGCAGAAATCGTCGCTCGCAGATCCTTATTACGCTACTTTTATGCACAACTGGAATTACATCTGCAAGATGATACAAGTGAATTATCAATATTTGAAAACACTGGAAATGGTTTCCGTTTAAAAGAAGGTATCCGATTTCACCTGTACATTAGTACATCACCGTGCGGCGATGCTCGTATATTTTCACCACATGAAGCAACAGGAGAGAATGATTCGGGTGACCGACACCCAAATCGTAAAGCTAGGGGTCAACTTCGGACCAAGATTGAATCGGGGGAAGGCACAATTCCCGTAAAGTCGGCATCAACAACGACTCAAACCTGGGATGGCGTACTTCGAGGGGAAAGATTATTAACAATGTCTTGCAGTGATAAGCTAGCAAGGTGAGTACTGGCTTGTCTAAATTTTTATTTTCATCCATCCATATTTTCTTATAATTTATTATCCTACACTTGAAAAAATTAAAAAAAAAAAAAAAAAAAATTAACCAGCCATGAATTTCTAATACTGTTGAACCTCCCTGTGCAGACACCTCCCATAATGGACACTAATTCAAAGACCCGTTTTTTCTTGCTATCTAATCAGTGCATTTGGTACCTCTCGTAAGCGGACACTTTTTGTCTTTTTATATTATTATATTTATTGTATGTTAATTTACCTCCTATAAGCGGACACCCCGGAAAATTAGTGAATCGTTCATACTGCATTGGCCGAGAATCATATTTCTGAACCAGTCTTAAAAATGATAATCAATATTTAATACGGATGTGGTGTTTAGAAATTTGAGAGGCCATTTGTGTTGAGAATACCATGAAATGTGAGATATATGGACGTATACATGAGGGTGTCGGCTTACGAGAGGGTCAACTGTAAACAGTTATAAACCTTAACTAACGCGGCTGATAATTTTAATTAAAAAATGTTAACAATTTTGGCACGAATGATTTGTGTTTTAGGTGAAACTAAACATACAGTAAGCACTTGAGTGGATTTTAAGCCTAGTCACTTAGGCCCATGCTTCAGGCTGCCTACTTAGAACTAGGCCAAAAAAATGTCAGCGAAACCTGGTTGGTAGCCAAAACATTTGAGTAGTATTTACAATGAACTACGATATTTTGCGTGCTAGTAGTGGAAGGCCTAGATTTTTACTCAAGGTGATATCAACTAAAGTCACATGGCTTCCGTCTTCACACTGATGATTTTTAATGGCGTTCACTATCGTGAAGACGGGGGACTGTGACCTTGTCTGGAGATCATCGGAGTTACTCATCTGATAGCAAGTTACTATGTGAACTTAGCTTTATTCTGATAACAGCATCCTTGAAAAAGACAGACGAAGCCTTTGACTTACCGTTTTAAATTAGGGCATTGGATGGATGTAAACAACTAACTTCAATTAAAAAGCTAGTTAAATAATAATAAACAATTTAAATCCATTGATGTCATTGACACATGGTTAGCAAACTCTACAGGATTTTCAATTAAAAATGTCCTGCGATATAAATCATGAAATCTGCCAATTTGTTTAGTGGATATCAGAGTATAAGCCAGATTAGTGTTGAGTAATTCTACAGTGTATAAACAACTCAAATGTGAGGGTTACTGAAACTAAGAGGGCTTATACCCAAGTGAGTAAGGTAATAATTTAGGTAATTTAGCTAAAGTTAAAATAATTAGCCAAATTTAAGTTTGATGAGACAAAAGCTGCCAAAATAATACTCTATAGAAAATTAAGTTAAAAATGCATAACTAATTTGGAATTTTAAAATAGCCAAAGACAACTTTCGTATAGGATTGCCTAGTGGCAGCTTAAACCCTGATAAATCAGAAATTCATCTATACAGTAAGTCTTCATCATAGCTAGCAACAAGAATCGGAAGATTAAAAATATGGGAAAGAACATACAGTATTCTGATCATTAAGATGTGGTTGTTCTAATTACAAGCGAAAAGATATACAACGTTTTATAAAACACTTGAAACTAAAAGCATTGTGGTAGGTTAAGGTTCATTCCTAGTGCAGTACTCTGTACATTCATGTAAACCTGTTTCACATTCACTTGACCCAGATATACAGAAAGGTCTTTACTAAATCTTCCTCATTATTGTTAGTGTAATTATCAAGCTATTTAACCCCAATAAATCTATGCACTCTGGTTTGAAGACACCAACAATTTTCTCTCCTGAGTCTTTACTCTAGAAAACTGCTAAAATCTAGTTTGTAACACCTGCCAATATACAGTACCTCATGCACTGCCTTCTGAAAATGAACATTCTGGCATTAACATCTCTTATGGATATTCAACAATTAGTTGTGATCGCACCGATGAAAATTCACTTGAAAAGTGTGTTAATGCCACAAAACACACTGCAGAATGAGTTTAAAATAAAGGGCTACTACTCAAATTGTACAGGGTTACTGATAAAGAATTTGGAAATACTGTAGTAAATTTTTAAAGTGTTGTTTGAAAACCGAAGTCGCGTAATATTATGGGCATGTACAGGTACAGTACTGTATGTAGGCATAGAGTAGTTGGGTCTGCCAAGTATAAGTATGGGTTGAAAATAGTTGAGTAGTGACATGGTCAGATCTTATACTAAACGGCAAATGAAACAAAAATACGGACTGAACAGAGAAAAAAAAAATTGTACATTTTGGAAATATTACTGACGAATTTACAAAGCCTTGAATTTAAACTGGTGATTATATTGATGATGATTTTGTGTTGATGTGTTTAAATATTGTTGGACATCTTGTTTCCAGCGTAGAAATCTGGAACAATTTTTTCAAAATGTATGTGAGAATACATGGTACGTTACATAGCAGGGACTTGAGTGAGGAACATTCCTTCAACAATCAGTCAAGCAGTTACATTCTTATCTTAATGATCCTAGTCGCAGTCGATATGATAAGTAACCGTTAACCCCCTAGTGTCTCGTTAGTTATGGAATGCTAAAAATGATTTAACTCTCTTTGACATGAGCTGTCAAAACTGTCAATAAACATTTGTATGACACTTTTCGTGTTTTAATTTACTCAGCTGTTTCTATTTTTATTTCATTTAAATTATATTTTATTTTATGAATTTCAGCATACAGATGCTCATTTTGAAGTTAAAGCCATGAAATGGAAATAAATTAAATGGTGCTTAAAGTATAACATATAAATGGGTAATTCCATGTCAAATCAACCAAGAATTTTCCTCAATCTCTTGGATTTTTTTCAACATTTGGAATTTGGTTTTCCACCATACGAAATGACCAGAACTGAAAAATTTTTGGTTTTGGCCCACTAATTAGTGAGATAGGGGTTGATGAACTTTTTGCTAATTAGCAATAC
>JAOTQE010080224.1:0-15788 GCA_025631205.1 Nesometra sesokonis
CCAGAGTAATGGCAAGTGTAGCCGGTAAGATAGTCTCTACTGGACTGGTGGTAGGAAACATGTCTAAATTGATGACGAAAGCAATGCATGTATGTGTTGAAACAAGGCAAAATTGGCAGTCAATGATCTCGGTCTCTCAGCAGGCTGTTGATGAATTAAAATTTTGGATACAAAATATCAATAGGTTGAATAGCAATCGTTTGGGGCTTAAGCCTTCTGCAACTAGAATGGTTTATTCAGATGCTAGTAGTACAGGTTATGGTGGGTATGTTGTTGTTAGATAATCATGAAAAATGATCAACTGAGACCTCCAAAACATTTATTCAAGTTTATTTTGTTCTCTTGGTTCTTAAAACTAGGAGGAAAATAAAGAAACGCCATTGTTAATTATCAGATAATTACATCATTGGTCATTATTTTAGTTACGTCGTTGAATGAATAGTGTTTGAAAAATAGAAGGTTCATAAATGAGAAGTTCGTAAATGAGAAGTTCGACTGTAATACATAAGATAAAAACGACAAATGAGAATAATAATCATTGTTTCTTTATTGTCACTTTGTACAACAAAATAAAAATAAAATGTGGTTTATAATTTTTCATACAAGAAATATGTTCTAAATGTGACTCCAACCTAAATTCTAAGGTTTTATAATGATAAAATAACATTTGAGCACATTTTGTGCGTACAAATAAAACTGCTAGGAACAAACGGACCTGGAATTAAGAGTAACAGTGTAGGATTTATTAGTGAGGTTTCGCAAATTTACAAAATACGAAAACAAAAACGGATACGTCACACTTCCATTTTTGAAAGGTGCTAAATGTTTTCAAAATACTGTATATAACATTTTCACCTACGAATCGTTGATGATCGTCCTAAAATAATCCCCAAATTTGACAGATATTCAAGGTGTTCTATTCAAACGTTACAAGAATTTATGACGTATCAGTATCGTACTTCGTAAAGCAATGTGGACTAATCAACAAGGTTTGAAATCAGTTTGGCCAATCGATTTAGGATGACTAGTCATAGTAAGAAAAGTAATTCCATTATCCGAGCCTGAAGGCTCATAGGGTTGGAGCTTATTTCCAGTTTCAGTAGTGTGAAGAGGATGAGAGTATGATACTCCCCCTGGATGGGACGCTACTCCATCGCAGGATACTTCCCAGCGATTTGCTGGTACAGCTGGGTAGACTGAAGCAATGTGAGTAAAGTGCATTGCTCAGGTGCACAAGCAACTGGTGTGAATGATTCTCGAACCACCACATTCTCGATTGTGATTCTGAACCGTAACCGCTGCGGCAACAGCTCCCACATGACTAGTCATAAGTAGAGTAAAATCAATAATGCAAATTTGAAGGAGTTCATATTAACATAACTAGCTTAAGCAACACCTTATGTCTGAACAATCAGGGACTTGCACCATGGATTACCTTATGTTTCACATTAGCTACGTCACCTATATACCTCCTACATCTTGATAAGAGACAAGGGCAGATTTCGTGGGAGGGTGTCCAGCCATACCCCCTAATATATTCCAAAGTACACTGCACCATCTGTTAGGTTATGTGGTCCCGATAAATTATTTTCCAATAAAATGATATATGTACACTTAAAAAAAAACTTGCAAAACAGGGTACATAACCATTTTTTGGATTGTCAAATTTTAAAGACAATCAGGGGCAGATGAAGACTTTCAGAAAAGGGGCCAGTAGAGATTCAGGGTGTCCGGGGAATGCTCTTCGGGAAATTTTGGTCTTTAGATGTCTGGAAATGGCCTCAGGGGCGTGTTAAGAGATCAATTCTTGTCTTATGATAGTTGAATATTTTTAGTTTTAAAGACAATGTTAATATATATGAGTACATTGTTTTATCATATTTATATTTGTTTCTTCTTTAAAACGATTTAAATGAATTAACTGGTGACCCATATTAACACCCTCTTTAGACGTTCTTTTGGGCTCCTTTTTCGTTTTAATATGTTTCTATTTACGCAGTTTTGTTTTACTATTTTAACGAAATAAAGGTGGGTGAAACTTCCACATGATGATGATGATGATGAAATAATATTGATATATTCTATTTTCCGAAAGGGGGGGGGGGGGTGTCCAGAGCCGGTATGCCCCCACCCTTAAATCCGCCCCTGACAATGAGGTCACCAGGGGAAATAAGTCCACCCCCTCTCCCTTCACACGATACTGGATCTGCCCCTGAGAGATTTATGAGAGCTTAAGTAGAGCATCGTATCTTTTTTTTAAAAGAGATTGTCACATATTTAATAGTGCGGTGATCACTTATTAACAGTTTTTAACAATTTATTTAAAAGAATAAATCAATTATGTAAAGGAGAGACATTGCATCTAAAACTTTCATCTTCAAATATATTTGAGGCAAGGCATGGAAAAACCACCAAGTTGTCGCACAGGAAGTTATTGAGAAATAAGCAAATAGACAACAGGAAATGTAAAGAAATACAAAAGAAACTTTTGTATATTTTGCTCTGTAACTTTGGGTATAGATATCCGATTTGGACAATTGACCCATCATTTTAAAGCTAAAGGGTTTCAATATTAACTAATTTTTTTTCATTTTGCAACAACTTGGTGGGTTTGCCATGTCTTGCGCCATTTGCATAGTAAAGATTATATTATGGATAATAAAAATTAAATAATACATTAAAAAGTGTTTGTTAAAGATCAGGTCTAAAAAAATCTTTGTTGCCAAAATGTTGTACCTGGTACTCTATTTTTACATGACTTTTGTTATTTCCTATAATAAAATTGTATGAATTTCGAGGATAATTGTATGTTTCTTACAACTGTTTTTAATAATTTTATTTATTTAGCCAAAAATTAAAAAAAAAATATGAAGTATAAAATTGATTTTCGAGAGTTTGGGTGGTCGCACTTGGACAACATGAAGGTTTTCTTAGGCCTTATTATAAATATATAAACAATTAAATATATTTGTGGTGAATAAAAAAATAAATAACATGAATATTTTCATATTCTTTGATTATAAAATAATAACTTAATAGGTAATAAGAATATCACAATTATTTTGTTCTAGGTTTTCAAATATACAATAGTTATTTATATATACCTTTTTATGTACAATACTAAAGTGATTGAAGTATTTTATAACCAATTAAAATATCTTACAAATTTATTTTATTTAAATATTATACACATTAATTTTTTAACATGGGGTGGACCTAAGTACAAGTGTAGATGCTTGTTCACACAAATCTTAAATTCATGTAGCTAAGTTAAAACAGTCATTCATATTGTATAGGTTATAGACTATACAATACTTTACCAAACAAGCAACCTGATGCACACTAGAAGTAAAACTCCTACCAAGAAACAATGCATTCACACACATAATGTAACATGGTCATTTAAAAAGTGATTCATAAATAATTATTGAGGGTGTGGTATACCAACCCTGACACATTTTTAAGGAAAGTGCCCTTTAAAAAAACTCTAGTCAATTACCTTCATTTTTGAGCTTGGCAATTTCAAATTGGGGAGGTACATGTTATCACTACTGATGCCAGAGTTCCCAAGTTGTAAACAAAATTCCTGAAAATTCACCAGTGGTCATCGTACTACAGTTTGTAGTGTCTACCCTTCTTAAAATGTGTGTACAAATACCCATATTTAAAAGCTCAACACATTGCCTGTTAATGAAGTGATAGTTTCTAACATGTATTGTCACTGCTAAAATGTGCTATTACTGTTCCCCAAAACATTACTGAACTTCATAGTTGCTTATTTTCAACAAATAGGCCAATTTATGCTCTGGTTGTGAAACCTTTAGAAAACCTGGAGAACTTCCTGGAGAAAACTAAACTTTGGGAGAAAATCTAATAATTCCAGGAGCTCGGAAGATGATCCAAAATTCCTGGAGACTCAAGGGCAATCCTGGAGACTTCGGAGCTCTGTGATGCTGTTATCCATTAACTTACTTATGTTTCAACCCCTCCTTAGATTTTCACTATACACCCCTGATTTTTATATAACAAATAATTCCTGCAATTAAATGTTAAATTCCATCAAATAATTGGTACTTTGAATATCAAGAACAAATCAGAGAAAAATATGTATAGTGATTATTCCATCTTTGTATTGTAATGCCAAAAACATGGTGCAAAATATTTAGCAAAGATGTGTTCCGACAACTTTTTACCAATGTCCAAAAGGTTTAAAGATGGCATAAATGCAATACATCACACAGGCACATCATTTATATAGTCAAATGTGAGGAGTCGTAACAAAATGAGTCATGTTGTACGCCAGGTCATACAACACAACTCATTTTGTGGTGACACCTCACAAATTGCCTGAGTCAACTTTGTCCAAGCCAAATAATGTAATAATGTAATGTAGTCGAATATATTTTTCATGCCATATATTTTTCACTTACAAGATGAAAATTAGGTCATGCTTCCTAAACCAAGTCTCATTAGAGGCTCTTATGAAAAAACCTAGTGTGTGGCCAGGTTCGAACCCAGGACCTCAGGACTGGAAGGCAAGCATGTTAACCACCAAGCTACAATGCCAATTACACTCTTTCCTCAACTATAACTCTCTTTCAATTTATCAAACAAACAAATCATTTAAATTATAAACCATGAATTTTATTTCATTATATAAAACCCACACAAAATATTTCTAAGGTAGCGAAGTCATAGATTGTCTAAGCTGGTTAGTTGCTAGTGGTGTCCGACGAGGCAGAGGAGTCTCATAGGGTGTCCGTGATGATAGTAATCCTTCTTCTGATTCCTTCAAAATAGCAAGCTGCTGGGAACGTGTAAGAGTCACATGGATTTTTTTCTGCGTTAATTCATTTTTTAAGGTTCTTAATTCCTTCTCTGCTTGGTTTCTTAACTAAAATGAGAAAAAAATTATAAATAAAAACAAACTATCCATTACTTCCTTTATTTATTATTGAACTCTTTAATTGCACCAATGCTTTTTTTTTTTAATTTTGTATTTTTGGTTGCTTCTATTGCCAAGTTATTTTGTAACTGTCATTGCATTGCCCCCCCCCCCCACAATAAAATATTGTTGAAGATTAGAACTAGGTTTAGAAGTCCCTTTTTAGACAAGTCTAATTCTCAAATTGGGCACTTACATCCCATAAGCTTGGTATTTATAGTCTATTATTTATATTTTTTACCCAAGGACAAAGATTCCAACTAGGTTTCAAATTCTGGCCTTTTTACACAAGTCTAATTCTTTAATATAACACTGAACACCATCCCAAATAAAATACAGGAGAGTTGAATGGCCATGCAGTTAAAGCAGGTAATTGCAGGAGAACAAGTCTTCTTGGATAAGGATGTTAAACTGTAGGCCCAGTGTACACAAATGGCTCATGTGCACTATAAAGAACCCAGTACATCTGTCGAGATGTGTAAGGGGCTACTCCGGTGTACTGGTCCACACACAACCCCTGTTGTGGACAAAAGGATGTGACAGGTTATGACATGACCCTTATTAGGGGAGAAGCAAGTCATTGAATGTACAGCATCTAGTCAACTCAGCACCTATGATGATTAATTTCGAATTGGTCCAATATAAATATTTGATCATTATCATTATCAACAAGTAGCTTGCAGCCAGCTGGGAAAAATTGTACGAGTGTAAATGAGCGCATTCGTACACTTTTTTCTTCTCTAATATTTTGTGTGACACAGTAGAACAATCAGCGTACTCTCAGCTGTCCACAACCACAGCGGATGAAATAAACAAGAGCACCAAAACATCCCCTCTTTTCCAAAAAATGATGCACTTTGTTTCAAAGTGCACAAGAGTCAGAGGCAGCTTTCAGATTTAAGTTCTTATCCCAGAAAACTTGTTTCACCAACTGAACCACCAGCAAGGAGAAGAGGAGCACTGCACTGATGTTACAGGACGCTTGCATTACTGAATGTTCACACCACTCGGCCAACAGAATATTTTTTTTTCAAAAATTACATTTTATTTTTATAATAAATGATTAATATTGCAGCTCACCTTCATTTCTGAAGTCAATCTCATTTTAGCGTTCTCTACTCGTCGTCTCAAGTCTTCAAGATCATGTTGACCTTTAGCAATGTTAATTTTATGATTGTTCTAGAAAAATGAATGTTAATTAGTTAAAAAACAAAGTATATTATATAAAAAAAAAGATACACAAAAATATCACTAATAATTACATTTTATGTAGCACCAAACATTCAAAACGGTATCAATCTAAAAATTATAAATTTCTTGAACTTGATATTAAACAATATACCGCCCTCTGTAGTTTAAAAGATTGTTGAGCTTCATATCTAATTGTGTAGTTCACTGTTCAATGTTTTTGACAATTTTTTATTTATTACACAAAAGTCTATACCTATTATGTAGTCTCACAAGCCTAATCATTAAACAGGTTAAATCCTTAACTTTAAAACCCAGAGGGTTCTGTCATCTAAAGCAGGGGCGGATTTAAGGGAGGAGGGGGCCCAGGCTGGCCCCGGCCCCCTTTCGGAAAGTAAAATATATCAATATTATTAACATTGTCTATAAAATGAAAATATTCAGCAAGAATTGGTCCCTTAACATGCCCCTGAGGCCATTTCCGGACATCTAAGGTAAAGGTAAAGGTAAGTTCCATATTCAATACTGAACGTAGCGGAATGAGCTGTTAGGAGCTCATTGTACTAAGCCTCGGCATTGTGTGGTAGGGTGGCCAGTTCCTTTCCACGCCGCCTTTTTTAACTTCCCCTGCTATATTTCAACCCAGTACTCATTCACAGCTGAGTGAATTGAGAGCCGTCCTCGCTGGGAATTGAACCTGGTTCATCGGCGAGACAGCCGAATGTCCTAAACACTCGACTACCACGAGCTCTTCCGGACATCTAAAGTTCAAAATTTCCCGGGGGAACATTCCCCGGACCCCCACTAAATTTTGACTCTCTACCGGCCCCCAGTTCCGGTCACCCCTTTTTCAAAAGTCTGCATCCGCCCCTGTAAAGTCACAAATGCACTGGACCTTTTTCGGTAAAGCTGACTGATCCACTAACTAGGTTTACCATGATTAGTCAAGTACCAATAGGAAGTTTACCTGACAGGAAACTTACCGAGCACCGCAGTCACTTTTACCGAGGGCACTTGCCGAGGAGAAATGACCAGGCTAGTATTACTAAGCCGGAAAGTCCAATGTGAACAACGCAACTCAGGTAAACTTCCCAAGTCTATTTTACTGAATGGCCTTTATAATTGTTGGGTAATTATCCATTAGTTGTGAACTTGGGTAATACGTCAGAATGAGGGATCCGATTATGCTGGGTGGAAGAGTGCGGTGTCGCCCACCCTAAACGTTTTCCATCCCATTCTAAAGCTTAATTTAAGGCATTTCCAACCAGCCTAATTTCAACCTGCCACCTACCACATTTGAAAAACGTATAAATACTGTTTATAATTATTTTACCACCCACCCTTGCGTTGTTGCTGCATGCACCCTTGAGTTTTTATAGCTACATCCCTGCAGAATAGTTGCTTTTACCATAGTAATATGGTAAAACTATCCACGTCAAATAATGCACGTGTAAACAACAGCGAATTTTGCAACTTTGGACTGTTACCCATGGTCTAGCATAAAAGATGTACTTTCGCGAATTTGTTCGTGCGAAATTTCCCATTTTTACAGTATCATAATGAAATGCAAGTACAAAATTACTAAAATTTAATGAAAACTGCATTTCTTAAAAATCTGACTTCAAATCTAACTTGACGATTAACTCAATCAGATCTAGCCTACGATGCAATTTATTTCCTCTCAAGACCTCTCAGGCTTGTCCAAACAGATGGACGGCATCCAGCAAAAAGGACATAAAATGACCCTTAGGGAAAAACCTAGCCACATAGCCTTAAATTCTTGTATAGCCATTGTTACAGCTTGAAAAAACAATGGATTTGATTATTACCTTTTGAGATGGGGGCATCTTCTTTGCTTGTGCACGTCCCTCCATCATAACCATCAGTTTACGATGAGCTTGTTCCACTTGTTGCCGTAACTTGTTTATTGTCTCCTCCTGCGGGTTGGTCAACTTTTTTGCTTCAAAATATTGTTTCTTCCAATAGTCTCTCGCTGCAAAAAAAAAAAAAAAATTACAAAGCTTATATATTATGTAACAGGGTCATGTAGATTTTTATAACCATGTGACATCTGGTATAAATATGTTTTAATAAATGTGATGATTCTATGACTGAAGATAAAAACATTATTTATAAATGAGTGGCGCTGTAGCTTGGTTTTTAACATGCTTGCCTTCCAATCCTGAGGTCTAGGGTTCATGCATGGCTACACACTAAAAGTTCTTTCTCATGATCAAACAACACCACTCATTAAGTCTCCTAATGAGACTTGGTTTAGAAATTATGACGTAGATCTCATCCTGTAAGTGGCTGGCTCAAACTCATTGTTGGATGTGACACAAAATACTTTTTTGAATAAATAAATGTGTAATATAAGACAAATCATTTCACCTGATAAATAATGACAGCGTTTGTGAAATTCAAAATTTTCGATACAATAGCTTATCAAATGTAATTTGATTTTATTTCAATGAAGAAACTAAACAGAAAATGGTTTCTATAGAAATGTCAACGCTAAGTACTATATAAACGTTTGCTGGATTTTTATTTTCCTTTACTGTAAATGAAAAAAATCATTGACAAAAATATCAGTAGGTTTGTAAACACAACCATGGTACCTAATAAGGCCATAAACAATTAATAAATAAAAAACAAATGTTGGGGCATTTTTCAAAAGGGCAGCGGAAAAAAGCCTAATTAAAAAAAAATGTTTATGATTTAACTGTTCCAGTTTATAAATGGAGATATTAAAGAGTTTCTGGATTATAATTTCAATTTTTATAATTTTTTATATTTCCATTTTTTGATAACTTTATGTATTTCTTACAATTTTTGAGATAATCATGTATTTCCTACAATTTTTGGTGAAATTTTAGGTTATTCAAAAAATCGACAAAATGCCAACCCTGATTTTTTTCAAATTTTGGGTCGGTTGGGCTTATGTAACACATTTTGTTTACGCTTAGTGGCCACTCAATAATATGTTTGATTTAATTTATTATTATTAGCACAAGTACACTTATTTCAAACGTTCATGTCATGATATAAAAATTAATACTTATCAATATTATATAGCAGGTGCTGGATTAGGTGTGCTTAATAGTTTGAAAGATAGGTATTTAATAAGTAATATACTTATTAAAATAATTAAAAATATACACTTATACAATTCTATCAATTATTGTTATTAACATCATTTCACTACACACTCATATTAGTAGAAACAGCAACATACTTTTTAAAAAGTATTATTTGCGGTTTGAACAAAAAAATTGTAAAAGGAGATAAAAAATATCCCTTAATAATTTTTTTTGGACTGACATTTTCTTACACATATAATGTTAATACAAACAAGAGATTAGTAACAGTTCATTTCATGACACAAAATCAATTACAATTATCGCAAATATAAATAATATTAATTGCGTTAATTCTAATTTCCTTTATAAAGGCCTGTTTACACTGTGACGATTACGATCAATGATAAACGGATAAAAAGAATTTATTTATAGAATTTCTTTTTAATTTGAAAAGTTTTCATACCATAAAAATTTAATCACCATTCAACTAGTATATTATGACAAATATATTTTTTACAATTTGCATTAAAATATCATAATAAATAAAATGTTAAAATTGTTCAACCTGAAGGATTTTATTATTTTTTTTTATTATAACACCATTTTAATTGATTTGTGGATACGTTTTCATCATATATGTGACACGTCGTGACAAAATGAGTCGAGTTATACACCAAGTCATTTTGAGATATTCACAAAATAGGTAGAAAGTCATAATTTTATAAAAATAAGATATTTGTTGTTTTGGGAGGCTAATTACTTGAATTTATAATTACAATCATCCTGTTTATGTTTAATTGCAATAACAAATTTTGTAAAGGCTGTTTTTCAAAATCAATGGAAAAACAGGCAGGAAGTCAACAGTTGTTTATCTTTAAAGTTGATTTTCTCCAAAGTATGTTTTCAGCTGTGTACAAAATTATTTTTCTATGGTTATACTCAATCATTGAACCTAGTTCAAAACCCGGCTTATAATATCTTCTATCAGAATACAACAATAACTCAGTTTTGATTTTTTGCAAAACATTACTCATTTTGTGGTGACACCAAACATATACACTGAAGGTTTATCCTGTCATTGTAGCATAAATGTTTCTTCAATTCTTTTTAAATTATAAGAACAAATTCTGCATATCTATTTATCATTGATCATACTATTGCCATAGTATAAACCGTCCTTCATCATTTTTTTGCAGATTAGTGAGTGAGTGAGATGATGTGGAAAAAGTACAGTTTTATTACAATTTGGTGGGATGCAAGTTAAGTTGAACTTTTAGTAATTTTAGAAAACCAATTGGTCAAACATTTGTGGATTTATATGTGAACAACATTCTCAAGGTTGATTTTCATTGGACACATTAAAGGAATGCGCGTGTAGTAAATCTGCAATCCATTGCTGAGGTGGATATGTAGAATTTGGCGGTTAGGGAAGAATCCAAGTCACTTCTCAGTCCATGGTTGAGGCTGAAGTGTGAATACCTTAATAATATTGCCCTTTAGTTAGCTAGCATCTGCACTTACGTAAATTAAATCTCTTACAAAATTGTTTTTAGGGAGGGAAGGATGGTGAGAAGTGATCACAACATTTGTATCTCTGCATCCTGTCCAGTATTACGATGGTTAAATAAAGCTTGTATTTCCGTTACTATAACCAATATATCCTATCCTTAACAAAACAGTTTTTTAAGGTTAACATTAAAAGTTAACATTAACATAAAATCAATTTTGGCATGCTAAACTTCCATTCTTCTCCAAACTGTAGACAACAGAATGTGTGCTATAACCAAAATTTGTATGCCCATCTTGACATTAATGATAATATTGATAGATGTTAACAGAAAAACAGGCTTTAATTTCTCAAGATTGGTAGAAAATCATCTGAATCAATATATAATATACCGTATTGCAATGGATTGCAATCAATTTACGGATACTCAGCGAAATCAACTTTAAGAGGGAAACTGAAGTTTAAATGTAATTTGTACATTCATTCACATCAATCTGACTCACTTGGCATATCTTGCTCAATTTCATCTTTTGAAAAAAAAAGAGAAAATAATGTTATAAATAAATAATGACACATCAATCATTCGGGAATTCATTAGTAAGTCACAATTATTTAACTAGATAAGTCCTAAAAGTATCTTTGTGCTGAACAAGTATATCCAACCAATAAACTATTTGAATAATAATTATAATATTTAATACCTATTTTTGGGGATACCAAACAATATTGTACTCAATGTGGGAAAATATTGACTCATTCAATATTATGCCATAACTCATACAATATTTTTCGGTATCTTCCCCCAAAGGCATTCAATATTATATAATAATATATAAATAACATAGAACCTTTTAGTTTAATGAAATGATGACAACCAACAGCTGATTATGCTGTCGACATTGATAATAAAATTCACTGAGTCTATGCTTCCATGACAGTTATGCATTAAAACGTCAAAATGTTTTTAACATTTGATACAACAATCAATAAACGCAATCTCCATAAATAAAGATTAAGTGATATTTGATATGGAATAATAAATGTTCATAAAGGCTTATAAATTTAAATTAAAAGAAATTCAATGTCAGATTGAAGAAAATTTTTTATTAGATTTAAGGATAAAAACTTCGATTTCAACAGGTATATATCGGTTTCCTTTAATTACCACACAGACTCAGGTAGACTTGCCCCAAGTCGCTTGTATCTGGTTAATTTTTTAAGTATGCAGCGCCACCAACAATTACAGTCAGTCTACACTATTAATCTGTACAAGCGACTTGTAAAACACTTCTCCAAAATACCAGGATGATGTAATCTTGCCCCTCTGTATTTGGCATGTGGGCGGATCTTAGTAAATGTTTACAGAAAGATAGACCAACCAAAATGTATGAGTGATACAATGGTATCACATGACTTTCGAATTCAATCAAGCGTGACCATTCGCACCGTGAATTCACGGTGCGAATGGTCATGCATGAATCATTTTAACAGGCCTTATGGCTAAACTAAAATAAGCGAGTGTGGGACGTCAATTACGCCTTAAAAGGAATCAAACAGCAAAAGTGAATAAACCCGACCATAAGGCCTGTGAGACAGGCTAAGACTCAGGTAAAGCCCCCCCCCCCCCAAAAAAAAATTTGAATTGTTTGATACCAACAAAATAGTACAATAGTACAATCTTGCTGACAATGTTAACCACAGAAACCTGTTTACAAAAAGTAAAATATTCTTTTTAATACACTGAATTAGTGATGGTCTGTGACGTCACAAAAACTTGCCGCTGTGGGTATAAAAACCAAAACACACTGTGAAGTCCTATCTCATAACACAGGGCTACTGAAAATGTTACCCAAAAATTCAGTTGAAATACATTGAATTTTGAGAGTATCATTTTTAAAGCATTAATAAACATCTGCCTTAGTCTTAGATTAAGAGAACACAGCTGATTTAGTTTTAATTTAAATTTACAAGGAAATAAGCATAAGTTAAGCTAGGCCAAAAGTTGGAACTCTGTTGATCCACTCTGTAGAGCTAAGCCACTATGTGCACTCGCGGATCAACACTGTTCGCGGGGTGGGGCCTAAAACCATTCATAGTTAGCCCATTTGAATGGTTTAATTCATTCCAATTTAAATAAAACTAAGCATAGCTAGTGAAAAAATGATGTATGAATGTATCCCAACGGTTCGGAATGAGTTACCAACGAAGAAGTATAAATACATAAACTTTAAATTTGTCTGTTTGAGCTCCTTTAACACAGTGAAGCATAAAAAAAGTGCCAACAATTTATAAACACCCACAAAACAAGATGTAAACAAGGTCGTTAATTTCGACTATTTAAGGAATTTTTGAAAACATAAAAAGTACTCTAAATATTTTTCGCACCACACCTCTAGACAGATATGAACAAGAGGGATCAGTGATAAGAAACAGTAGTCCTGAGGTAGCATAATTATATTTATGAGTAAAAGAAATTGAGAGTAAAAAAAACTACCAAGGAACGTCTGGAAAATCTGATTAAATTGCATACAAAATAATATGTAGCATGCATTAAAAATGAATGCGCATGCCCAGTCAATTAATGGCACCAAGAGGAGTCTTGGAACCAATAAACACACACAAACCTAGAAAATAACCTTCTCAGCAGTTAATTTACGCGGCTGTAAACTGAGAGTGTGGCTGTAAACTGAGAGTGTACCCGATGGCCAAGTGGTTAAGTCTGTTGGCAAATACTAACCGACTCATTTACGCAGATACGCATCATGAGTTCTTTTTTCAACTGCTGGATCTGACAAATTCACAACACTTATTTTTTTAATTAAACCTGGATATAAGCCTAACCCCAACACTGATGTTGATTGCATGTTTAAGGTCAGTGAGCTTATACTAAGGTATTTGTCCATATTATACTGAATGTGATTTCATGATCAAGGGTAGTAAGCCAAACCAAATGAGACATAAGTCGCAAATGCCAGTTTTCCACAATAGGCAGAAATTTAAAAATGATAATTTGTTTCAAATTTTATTGCATTTTTAAAATAAACAGTTCATACATTCACCTTTCATACTACCTTAACAATTTTTGAGATATATGATCAAAAATATTTAAAAAATGCAATTTACAATGACCTTGCTTAGTCAATGTATACTAATAAACAATTTTTCAAATGCAGTTTTCTCAAAACTCACATTTTAAATGTTCGAACTTTTATTGTTCATAACTTTGCAAGGAAACATCATATTAAACTAATTTTTTTCAATGTAAAGGTAATAATGTGTAGCTTTATAATCTATAAAAAAACTAAATTTTCAATTTTCCGTCTTATGTCTCATTTGGCTTGGCTCTGCCACATACAGTATGTGGACATAACACACTGACTGGGATATATAGTGGGCTTATACTAGGGTATATCGTGGGAGCAGTTGACACAGTGGTTTTGTTTCAGACTCAAATCACTAGGTCGGGAGTTCACGGCTCACTATGGTCTGTTGTTTGTATTCTATACACTTTTTCTCACTTTCCCTCTCTCAATCCAGTAGTATAAGTGGGTACCTGGGAGGTACAAATGCCATATATGGTTGATTACATCTGCAATGACTGGGATAATAATTGTGAAGCGCTTAGAGGCCTTGGCAATAAGCGCTACATAAATGTCACATATTATTAGCCTACCAATATGTATGGTTATTCTATCTTATTCTTTTGTTAATCTATCTTGCAGGTTTATCTTAACTAACTTAAGTAAGATTTTAATTATTTACCTCAATATCTGTAAAAAAACATGTATTTATAGAAATTTTACAAGAAAATCTTCAATAAAATTAAGTAACTTTAATTCATTATTTTAAATTTTACCTATCGACTTAAACGAATAAATAAGGAGAAATTGTTTTTTTTTGAGCTGTCAAAATCGTTGTCATGGTTCTGAAATGCAACCTTATATCCTTAATCAGTATATATTAATATGATACAATCGCCATGGTAACTAGGTAATATCTGGTGTCATTTCATTATATACACTCGAACTACATCAGGGTTTCTTTAAATGAATTTATAAGAAATTAATTTTCTATTGAATGGTACAAGTTAAAGCAATATTTTAATAATTATTTGTCATGGTGACTTGGCCTGGAGAATTAACAATCAAAGATTTAATGGACCTTGGAGTGAAGAAAAAAACATTCTAAATAAATTAAAATCAATAACGATATAACAAAGATCTTTCATAAATAATAATTCACATGACAAAAACACCAAATAGTAAAAGGGTTTGGTGAAGATTGTGAATTTAAATCAAGTCAACTACGTAACCATGTTTCCGTCAACAATAATGCCTTTAAAAAATGTGTTGCCAAGACAAAGTTATTCAAAAATTAGTTTGATCGGTCAGGAATCAATTAAATTAATTAATTTGTCTTTTAGTATTTCCTGTAATCTGATTTTGTTAAATTCTAAATTTAATTCTGGGATAATACTATGCATTTAAAAAAACATAGGCTAACTTCGTACTTCTTACAATTTTTTAGATAAATTATTTAGCAATTAATGAAAGCAAAAAAAAAAGTGTGTATAATCAGAAATTTACTTTTTTTTTAACCTTTTCCCAGACCAATAGTTTTTATATGTCATATATTGGATATAGTAAGTCCAGGACTATAGTAGAGTAACATCAGGCATTTGTTGTTCATGTACAAGTATCGAGAATAAAAAAAAAAATTGGTAGGTCCCAATTATTTCATTTCCAGCAATAGACCAAATTAGCGACGGCCTGTGATGTCACGAAAACACACCTTCGTGGGTACGAGAACCAAAACAAACCGATAAGTCTTATCTCATAACATAGGGCGAGTACCAATGTTACCCAAACATTTCGTTGAAATACACGTTGAATTTAGCAAGCATTTTTAAAGCATTAGTAAACATCCACCTTAGTCTAAGATTAAGTATAACACAGTTGATCTGGTTGTAATTTATATTTAAAAGAAAATACACATAATTCAAGCTAGGCGAAAAGTTGGATCTCCGTTGATCCACTCAGGAGAGCTAAGCCGCTATGTGCACTAGCGG
>JAOTQE010080235.1:0-15787 GCA_025631205.1 Nesometra sesokonis
ATAACTCGCATTTTCTTGCTTATTACCAGTTTTGTTATTACAATTAATTGGAACGAAAATTACGGACAATCTTGTTTCCTACTATTCGAAGTCCCTTCTCGCCATTCTCTGTACGCTTAACCACCTCGTCTTTCAGTTTCCTATAGGCTTCTCTCTCTCTAATGGTTCTATCATTACTAATTATGACATTTTTCTTAATTGCTGCATCAAATGCTTTACGCTTAAGATCTTCATCCTTAAAGATGATTTTTAAGGGTCTCTTACGCATAACCTGATCAACTCGCTGGCCAACTCTAAAATATGCTCTTACACTTGATCCAATATCCAACCCTTCAAAAATTTTAGCTATAAGATCGAAATCATGCTTTTTTCTAACTTCAGAAACACTACTATCAGACTCATCTAATTCATAGAGCATAAGGTTAGAACGTCTTTTTTGAATTTCTTTTTCATCCTCAAATTTATCATTGATAATTTTAATCAATTCCTCTTTATCCGGAGCACAAGTTCCCAATTTATCTAATTTCTTCTCCAATTTATCCAACTTAACATTTACTTCACTACTTTTATCACATTTTAACTCATGAATCTCCTTAGTATTTTTATCTACAGACTCTTGTAACTGTCGGATATCACGTGTCATTTCTTTTTGACTAGAGTTTATAGTTTTCAGCATGCTCAACATATTTGAGGCCTGGGGTTTACAAATTCTACAATACCATTCTACACTTCCACCAGACTGATTTTAGTTACTTCAGTCGTGTTCGACAAGATATTACCTAATATGTTCCTTATAGTTGCCTATGTTCTGTTGCATATCAAATATTCAACACTCAGCATATATAATATGTTTCAACCTGGTAATATGTTTCCATTGGTAGAAAACATCCGTTTTGTGGTGCTCCATGTTAACCACATTAAAAACTATATCTCTGTTGTCTATTCAACATTCAAAACCTTCAGTTTGCGTGCCGTTTTTCTTTGCATTATAATCGTGAAATTAATTATTTGTCAATTTGCTAACATTCAAATATCAACTTGTTTATGTTCAGAATCTTTGTTTTCTACTGTACTGCATCTGTCTTTCTAATTGGTAACTAACACCTGTGACTTTAATGTTGTGAAATCCACCAACATAACCAGTACCTTTCAACTACTATATCAAAAGATGTATTTTTATGTTTCAGTTTTTCTGCCATGTTTCTATATATTTTTCAGTATTTTTCCATCTTAACACATGATTTGATGTTCTTGTTTGCAGACAACACCTGTGACGAGCAATTTTTACCACATTGACATTTATGTTTTGCTTCCTAAATGTTTTTTTTTTCTAATGCTGATTGTATTATATTGTTATTTACATTGTCAACATGTTTCTTATTCACTGATGAACTTTACACTTCTCCACTCCCATATGTTGTATAGTTGTTTACATTTATGTCCAACCTTTCTGGTGTTTTCACTGGTAGGGACTACAATTTAAGGTCATCTCCACCACATGGAATTCTATTTTCTCAGATTTTTAGAAAAGATGTCTGGTTTTGATTGACCACATTGTGGTTGTAATTTAAACTGAATATACCCATGTGGTTAGAGGCAACTCAGCATCTGTATCCATATACCATTTCACTGGTTTATGAATAACATAACATGTCTTCCTTCAGTGAAATAATAGTACATGAAAGACGATCATCAGGAACGGGTACAAGTCATCAACATGGGATTTCATTAGAAACCGAAAGTAATTAATGGGATAGGGAAAATATTTTGTATTAAGGAAATCATACGGAGTAACAACTAAAAGTAAACAGCTTACACATGGTAAAGGAATGCGGCAAACACTGTCTTGTATCCGTATGTTATTTAAGTCCTAGATAATCCCTGGTGAGAACTGAGATACGGATGTGGAAATGAAACCACCAGTGAGAAAAGTCATATTACTAGCAGTGATTTGCAGGATGTTGTGTTTATCATTGAATGTTATCATCATTAAGTTATTTACTTATTCATTTTAAATTTTTCCTTTTAATCATTATATAAGTTTTATTGATGTTTATGTTATTTAGTTCAGGTGTTCAAACTAGCTGTATTCTCTGTGTTGTACAAAGAATCATGGTGACTCATTGGTCCGCAGTTAGATTGAATACTTTACCACTCTCCTTGTGTTTCTGTAGGAGGGTTACAATACAATTTAATAGTACACCATCTTTTGGATGAAACATTAAGCCATTGGTCCTATGTATAGCATGACTCATGCACACATTAAAGGACACAGTTTTTTTGCAGGGGGGGGGAGTGGTGGGGAGAGTTGGTTTGTCTCCCGGTGTATTATCCAATCATCACCAGGACACCACTTGAAATAAGCCCAATTCAGAATGTTTGTGGTATCCTTCATGCCTCACTACTCCAAATAAATCAAATCAAATCAACACTGCTCCATTAGAACTATAAATAGCCTTATTAATATCTGTATTATTATTTTACCTTTGGTCCTTAAGTTTTAAAGTAAACCAGACACAAATAATTAAATTTTGACTTGCTGCATACTGTTTGTAACCAGATGCGAATCATTGCAGACAGTAGTAAAATTGTTTCAATATGTATTTCTCTTTTCTAGGTGCCATAGACAAAGTATCGGGATATGATAAAGAAAAGTTTATAGCAGCTGTTACAGTATTGCAGTCATCTGATGGGAATGGGGTACATCTGATGCCCTCGGACATGGTACCAAGTACCAATAGCAGTAGGGCTAATAGTACCAAGAGTAGTGGAAGCGAGAAAGCTAGACGAAGCGACAGTGAGGAACGGAAGAAGAAAGGAGGGTCTGTACTATAGATTTGAAATTAATGTTTCTCTATATTTTATCTCTTTTTCTCACTTTCTATCATGATTAAATATCGGCATCTACCCAAAATGAGTATTAACATGATTTTTCATTTGTTTTGTTTTTTCCTTGATCACGCTAATTTAATTTAGTTTCAATAATAGTGTAAATGATCAGACATTTATAATATGCCAATTCAAAAAAAAATATCAAAGGTAGAAGTGAAAAATAACCCAGATTAATATAATTTTTTGAGCAAAAACCTTTTTCAACTTATTCTAATAAAACAAATTTTGAACACTGTCAAACAGAAAGATTTCAAGATAAGGTTTCTGGACAGAAAAAAGAATTGTTACTTAATTTTCAGCTTGTGTGTAATGGAAAGGACTTCAAAATAAGGTTTAGAAGCAAACTGTAGGCTGTGACAGGGCATTACATTCTTTAATAAATGTTTTTAATTTAGTTTTTTGGTAAATTGATTTGTTTTTAGATTTTCCAAGTTAAAAGAGGTTATTACGCCATGGAAACGGGAAAGCAAGGAGAACTCCTCTGTGCAGATTTGGTCAGATCTAGACGAAACTGGTAAGAAATTTTTGGTATTTGTATAAAAAAATTATTCAAACTTTACTTTATATACAAATTTACATAGGCTACAATCACACTGGAATTATTCTGAAAAACTAACCAACTGATTTAGTTTACCATAAGTCCAGTGCAAACAACGCAAGCTTACCTGTCACGTAAGTTGCCCAAACCATTTGATTACTTTAGCTGCGATGGTGGCTCGGTAAGTCTTCTTTCTCAGGGAAAGTTAATAGGCTGTTCGCATGGGAGTTATTATGGTAAACTTAGTATTCGGTTGGTAAGTGTTACAAAAAAAAGTCAAGTGCCATCGTAGCTTTAAATTGACTAACTTTTGCCTAGGAAAACTAACCAGTTTAGAAATTAACTTTTTTTGTTAAAATCGTAAAAAACAGAATTACATACAAAAATGCAATCAGTTTAAATTATTGAGGGTGCATATTGCAGGGGAATTTCTTTTTGTTCTAATGTTGCAAATATCTCAAAGCTGATACAGAAAATGAAGAGGATGTGTGTAGTATTGGCAATATTTTTAAAGAACTATTTATTTTGTACCCGGTAGTACTGGGCTCACGCTATTCAACAACATTTTTTGGGCCCGATAGTATATGGGCCCATGGAGCGAAAGGGAGTTTATATGCGGCACATATTTATAGAAGCCTTTAGGTGACTAGAGTTTAGACCCAGAAAAAAAAAACAAACAGGCTGTTTTTAATACATGAGTTAATTTAATAATAGAACCTTGGTTAATGCACCTACCCGATTCTGGGGACTGCCTGGCTAATACCAATGTTTGCTTAAGACTTAATTATTTTCAATCTTCAGAATCAGTTCTAAAAATTATTCATGTATTAATGGGTAACTAACTATTGACAAATTTAAAAATGTATTTTTAAAAATGTTAAAATAAATTCCCCAATGCAGACAATCAAAAGTACATAAATGGGTCACTGCAGGTCATTAGTTGTTATAACAGGAAAACTGAAGAAGAGTCGAGATCTCTATCTAGGGCTTACTGACATCTTCTAGGTTGAACTACGTCAAATCAATTAAAACACAAATTTAACCTCACTGTGTTTACTTATCAGTGCTAACAATTTACATTTCCAAGGTTTTTAACGCAATATAAATGTTAAAAACTTTAATGGCTGTATTTTCCTATGTATACTTGTAGAGCATTGCTGACCATATCCTTGGTAGTATCATTTGATATGATAGTTTTTATAGGTTTAATCCTGTTAACTACCTTTATCTACCTTGTTACTACCATTATCTACCATGTTAACTGAGTTATTTTTTTAAAGGAATGTTAAAAAAACTTGATTTCAATTTTTTCCTTTAACAAAATTAATTTTGGGTCACTGTAGATTTCACATTGACATGGTTAATAGGTGGGGCGGTTAACATGCTTGCCTGGATACCAAGGTAATGGCTTCGATTCTGTTCAATTTAGGATCCTTTACTCTTAAGAACTTGTATGAATCTGTGCATTTTAAGGATATCAAGAGCGGCCACTAACCAGGTCCCCGCTTTCACTGCCATTTTGCGTCGTAAAAGCCTTCTTCCATTAATTCATCTAAAGCTAAGACACATCACGTTAATTTGAAGATATTGGAAAAGAAATTTAGATCAAAAAACAATTAGGATGTTCATTCATACAAATTGAAAAATTGAAGAAAAAATGAATAGATTTATAAATTAAACTGAAATTATAATCTCTAACCATAACGGGAATAGAACTCGCACCCTTTCGCTTTGTTAGACTGGTTTGTTAAATAATCCGTTAACTGACCGTGCCACAAAGATGGCTGATGCTTCTAGACATATTTTACACTACTTGATAAATTCATAATTTTTCTCCCACTGAAGTATGTTTATTGCTTTGTATGTGTAGGGGACACTCTGGGGTATAACTTAAGTTTAAATAAAAAACTTAAAACTTAAATAAAATTATGAAGTTACCAGCCATTTTGAGGCTTTTTTAAAAATGTTAGTATAAAGCAGTACAAAATTATGGACAAATATCTTTTAAATATCTTTATGAAAGTTATAAGTTATATATTTCTTTATAATAAGTAAGGCTATGTTCAGATTCACTGCTTAAGCGAAGCTTTGCGTAAACACGGCGCAAGCTAATCTGCGGCATAACGACCAAGGTGTTTGAACACAAGGCATAGCTAAAGTCATAAGTAATTTTAAAATTGCCGCCAGTGGGGTTTTCTATGACCAGTGAGCCGTACTTGATTGGCCAATGCAGACCAATTGCAAATTGTGATTGGACAACGAGTAACACAAAGACAAAACCATTCAGGTATAAAAGGCGTAGCTCCGTAGCTTATGCTATACCGAGGTTTACAGGAGCACAAGTTACGCTTTGGATTAAGGACTAACGCTAATCGCCAGCTAGTTCAGACACAGATAATCGTACGTTACGCTCCGCTTAATCGTTGAGTCTGAACTAAGTTATTTTCAAAATCATTATCTTAATCCTTTTCCAAGCATGGAACTTTAGCTTGGTAGTTTACATGCTTGCTTTCCAATCCAAAAATCCTGGGTTGAACCTGGCTGCAGCGTAGGTTCTTTCCCACGACCTAATAGCACCCTTCCCTAAGTCTCAGAATGAAACTTGGTTTAGAAATCATATGTGGCAGAGCCAAACCAAATGAGACAGACGCAAATGCTAGATTTCTATAATAGGCAAAAATTTAAAAAATTTCAATTTTTCAAATTTTATTTTATTTAAAAAATATATAGGTCATACATTCAACTTTTATACTACCTTAATATTTTTCAGATATATAATCAACCTTTTTGGTAAAAAATGCAATTTAAAATGACCTTGCTTAGTCAATGTATACTAATAAAAACATTTCAAATGTATTTTTTTCAAAATTGACATTTTAAATGTTCGAACTCGATTGTTCATAACTTCGCAAGGAAACATCGTATAAAACTGATATTTTTTTGCACGTTAAAGATAAAAATGTGTAGTTTTATAATCCATAAAAACTCAATTTTCAATTTTCCGACTCATTTGGCTTGACTCTGCCACATATGTAGTTCTCATCCTGTAAATGACGGGAAACTCACTGTTGGATGTAACACTAATTTTGCAAAAAATAGTATGTGTTTATTTTTATATCAGACTAATTAAATCAATAGGTTAGATTTGAAATTTAGGACAATTGCAGACAGTTGTGTTAATATAGTCATTTCAATTTGGTTTTAAGAATCTATTAATCGGCATAACTTAAAATTATAATTGATAAACAAGAACCGATAAGTGATCTTGAACTTACCATAACCCAAAAACAGAAATATGTTTCTTCCTGGAAGTTCTTCCGCGGTGCTGCAGAGGATGTGTTAACTTAGGTAACATCACACTTTTCACTGACAGTCTATTATTCTGGCAGTCCAGCTGATTTGTTTACTAGACATACTTGTCATGTTATTTAGTTAAATATATATTATGTACTTTTAATCTTTCGCTGATAAAGTTTGAATTGCCTGGTGGTTGCGATGTCAGTCTCCATCCCAGGGTCAGTTCAATTTCTGTTACACATCAGTCTTTTTTCCAACACCACTCCCTAATTCTACTTCACACCAAAAAAGAAACCTTAAAGTTGTCTAAAAATGTACTAGGTCAGCTGCTCAAACTGTTTTTCTTTTATATTTTTAGTAGGCAAGTGATACTATATTCTCAAGAAGTTGATCTTATTTACTTAATATATAGATTTTTTAAAAATGGCAGCCTTGGTTATTTAGATTTTTAGTGTGTCAGGCTTTAAAATAAGTGTGTTTTATATGCCTTATTGCTACAGTCATGTACATGGATCATACTTTTTCTGTAAAATGACTGACATATCTATTTCAGCAGTTACTCTTTCAGTCCTCCTCTTTACGTATTTCTTTTTTATACTAACATTAGAATTTAATAGCAATTTAATGAAGTATTCCAAAATTAGTCAATAATTGGAATTTCATAACAAGAAATTTAGATATCCAATAGATTACACTGTTTCCAGTGTGGAAGGGTTTGTCAATCCCAAACTGGGCTACCCAGTCTTTTTGATGCAGTATCCAGTGTGCAAATCCATAGTCTTTTGAGACTGTAAGATGCCAATGATGAAACGTTAATTCCTAAGAAACAGTTAATAATTTATGTATTCAATAGTGCATATTATATACCTCATACATAGATTCCAGTCATCTGATTGGTCAAACAGCAGATGATAATTCCAACCGTCAAATTTCCCAGGTGATAGTCACTTTTTCCCTCATGATAGTAATTTTTCCCTCGTGATAATAACTTTTTTCCTATCGCGTCATTTTTTAGGCCCATCAAACGAGGCTTTTTCTTTTGGTAATTGCGACCTCTACGGCCTTTGATCACGCGACGTGGTTCATCGAGTAGCCGAACGACGAAAAACAGAGAAAACATTTTGACACAGCGAATAAACAACAGTACAAAGGAAATGCTTGGTCTAGTTTTAAAAACTATTGCAAATTTATGTTGAAGTTGGTGTTAAAAATGAATACCCAGTCTATGACCATTGGTAAATTTTAAGGTGAAGATTGTAGTAAGTTGGGGTGTCCTGTGCGCTAGGCCTCTAGGCTAACCAGGTAGGTGTCCCTGTTGGGCTAACCTAGACTACCTCAAGCAGACCATGCAGGCCTAGCCTAATTAGGCTCTTTGTTCTTACGCAGGCACTTCAGAGTATTCGTTTTTAAATGGCAGGCACAGCCTAGGCTAGTCTAGGTAGGCCTAATTCTGTTAAAAAAAAGATACAATTGTACAACAATGATTGTTCATCAGTGGGATAGGGGCCTAAGCCTCATCATCTGAATGTAACTCTTTTCATTAGGCTATGACTAAGTGAAATCTATGTATGAGGTATATAAAACTGCGGCCCTTTCCGAAGATAGTAGGCTCTGGTCTTCTCATCACCTCGGGACAGTAGATCTCACTATCCCCTAAATATAGAGCAGTCAATATTTTTATATAATATATTATTCCTGTTGTACGCCTATAAGAGAAATTTTGAGAAATATCAGTTATTACTTTCTACCTAAATATTATCCATAAATAAAGTCTGTAAATATTAAATCTCTTATTTGAATATAAAGCCTATATTTAGTTTCTACACCCTATCACTGTTCTACACTTTCTTTTTATAAAATCTATTCTGTAATGTTTATAAAATTAATTCTGTTGGGAATTTTTAAACATTTTTGATAAATTGTAAAAATAAAATTTCTAAAATAAAATGAGTGAAATATCCTTTTGTACTTACATGTTGGACTTTCTCCAAGTATTCTTCCCTCAGGTATTCGGCTTGCGTTTGTCTTCTAACTAGATATATCCTTCCTTCTTCAAGCTTGTTGTTCCTTGCAAAATTCTTAATTCTATAACTCCAACATCCGCATTTTGTTCTCACAAAATTATTTTGCATAATTTTTTTCAACAAAGGAAGTTAATTGTCTTTGTGATTTTTTCTTTTTGTTTAGGACATTGTTTCAAAACAACCCATATAATGGGAAAGGATATGAAATTTTGATATAATATAATGATTTTCAATTTGTAGTGCTCAAAATAAAATGCAGTGGCGTATCCAAAGGGGTGCTTAAGGTGGTCAAGCATCCCTCCCCCTTTAGAGGTAACAAAAATACACTTAGTATATAAATATGGGGCCCAAGGCACCCATATTCAGATTAAATGAGCACCCAATCCCCTTCAGAGGAAAAGAAGTATAGGTAGCAGAGGAAAATAAAAACAACCGTAATGTCAAATATTCCGTCTCTACGAAAAGCGTAAAATTCAGGATATAGGTTTATTTTTGCTTGTCAATTTTTAGTGCTCAAAATAAACTGCAGTGTCGTATCCAGAGGGGGTGCTTAGGGTGGCAAGCATCACACCCCCTTTATAGGTAACAAAAATACAATTAGTATATAAAAATAGGGCCCCATGTACCCACATTCAGAGGAAATGATCACCCAATTCCCTTCAGTGGAAAAAGAGTATAGGAGAAGATGAAAGTAAAAACAACCTTAATGTCATACACTCCGTCTCCACGAAAAGCGTAAAATTCAGGGTAAAGGTTTATTTTTGCATGTCAAAGTCCTATCATGTTGAGCACCCCCTTAGCCAATTACTGGATATTCTCCTGAAATCCATAGTTTCGATGTGCACTAGAAATAAATGTGTAGAAGAGACAGGTGGACTAAAAAGATACTGTAAACGAAATAGCTCAATGTCAACACCTAAAGACTGTTTTCCTGTCAATCGTTATTCCAAAAACACTGATTTTAAACAGCATTTTGGGTCGTGTTCAAAAATTAACAATATAATCATAATTATCTTTGTTGAGATTACTAGCGTGCCTCTTGATAGCCTTTCTACTCCCTTGTTGGACCAGTCTGAGTCCTGATCTAAGATCTTGATCGTTTTCCAGTAAATTTTGTGCCGGCTGACTTTAAGATGTTCTACCACTGAGGACGAGGAAGCCTCGCTAATCTAGTTTTATGTCGTTCAAATTAATGTGTATGCCAGTCTGTGAAACTTTTTCCTCATAGTTATGATGCATAATTTTATTTTTTATTCAGTATTTATTTAAATTTTATTATTTTTAAGGTCCCAAATTATAAAATCAGTGTTGAAATGGACTCCCACAACCTGAAAAAAATGTCTGGTTAGAAGTGTGGTTATTTTTGGGAGAGTTAATTTCTGTAACCATAATAGGCCTAGCTTTTTATAACTATTATCATCGTCATCGTCACTGCCATTGTCAGCATCCTCGTCATCCTCATCGTTATTAGTTAAACAGTAATGGTATTAGACTTTTTATCCTAAGATTAATTTTCAACTTAATTTATAATCCTACAACTCAAATGTATCGACCTATTTATTCAAATTCTCTAATGAAGTTTAATATTTACAAAAAAAAAATATGTTAAAAACATACAAATTGGCATCATAAATAGTTATTTATTATGTTTAATTTCCCGATAATAACATTCAATATTTATTTAAAGGAAGCAAACAGGTCTTTTGGCAACATTATGTAATTAATTCTGGCAACCTCCAGTATTTACCTTGGCTAGGCCTATCTTTCCATGTCAAATAATACCCTCAGGGATCCTCATAGAAGCCTCCCTCACCCTGGGGACAACCCTGTCAAGGATGATGGTAATAATTCAGTATTTTAGGTTGTAATAACTTTATCAGTATTTAAGTTATCTATAGTTAAAATATAGGTCGATTACTGAAGGGTGCACAACCTTGATTGTCACTTGTCAAATTATTACCAAAAAAATTAACTATTTGACTTAAAGTAAAATTTTGCAGTGCCCCTGACTATTCAACACTACTCTTCATTCACAATGAGATGTTTATTTGTGTTTTACAAAAAAAAAAACTTTCAGTTGACTATGAAGTGTCTTTTAAGAATGTTCTTATAATAAAAGAATAAATGGTATATTCTAACAGATCACCGACACCAGAATTGTTTTCCTTTTTGCTATTTTATTTCTCCTTTTCGCTTGTTTACAGAGCATTAATACCTAGTATTTTGTTTTTTTTTACCAATATATAGCCTTTGAAATTTACATATTCCATGTAGAATTAGTTCCTACTCTCCATAAATTAGAACTTTATCTCCAACAAACAGTTCCACCTTTAATTTTTATGAGACATTAAAAAAAGTGTTTTTATTATACATTTATTGCAGTTTGCCAAGCTATATTTTATGTTTATTTTTCTATTTTACAGTTAAACAATAATCATTATCAATCAAAAAGGTTGATAAGGATAAAAATTAACTAAGTTCAATGATAGACATGATCAATAATGATGATGTCCTATGTTTATTTATAACATAAATTTGCACTATATATTTTAACTCATTTAAACTATTTTATTATAATAATATTATTGTTATAATAATAAAACAATACTCATTGTCAATAAGTACAATAAGTAAAAATTAATGATAAAACTTTTCAAAGGCCATGATGAATAATAATGTTGTCTTATAAAATGCTTATTTATAACATAAACTTGTGCTATAAATAGAGATAAAATTGAAACTATGTTAGTATTATAATAATATTATTATTGTTAATAATAATATTATCTTTACTAATGAGATTCTTATTGATTTTACTATAAATATCTTAAGCCTACCACAGGTGTTTTTAACAGTTGCTAAGTCTATTAAATCCAATTACTTTATAAAAGCTTATACAACATATAAATTTATACAACATCCTAAATATATAAAACTATAATGAACATCCTCTATCTGTAAGTTGGTGGTCAAGGATGCTTGGGAGTTTTTAGATTGTCCGCTTTCATCTTTAATGAGGAAGCTCGTTATCAATTCTCATCTTGAGTAATTTTATAGCTTGGAGAAATTTTATTTTGAATCGTTATAAAAATGTTCAAAACTTAACGATAAAATTCAAATCACACTGGACCGCTGCGTTCCACTATTTACTACCCTGTGCACAAACAATTTTCGTATATCTTCGCGGCAAATTAAAATCATCATAAAACATGTTTAAAGAGCTTTCCAACTACAATTTTTATAGGTAGATAATTGTATGTGTTATGTTCTGAAGCAAGTTACAATTCACAAAAACGTAAAAAGCTGAAAAAATTGGCGATTTATTTTTAGGCCCAAAACATGTAAATTCTTGCCGTGGGCAATGTTACCTCGCAAGCACCTAGCTTTAACAATCCAAATGGTTGAAGTTGAACTCCATTTAACTTTAACGATCAAAATTGTTATTTTTTTTTACTTCAAGATTAAAAGTGACCCTTTTCTTACCGATCGTTATGAGAATCATTATTTTTGAAGATTAATGATCTGAAACGCCTATTGAAATCGCTGTTTTTGCGATTAACAATCAACAGGAAAACAGGCTTCACAGTAGTTTTTCACTTACTGAATTAGTCAATCAGACTCATACTTTTAGAGCTCTCATCAGAAATACCAATAAGGAAAAAAATTCCTAAAAGTACAGTTGAATAAACTGTCATGTAATGCTGGGCGTTAATAATACTGAATACATTCTCAACTTTCAACAACCATAATATGCAAACTGTATCCTGAAGATAGTGAAATACCAAGGTTGAGAGAGTACTATGATGTTGCAGGGACTACACAGTACTTGTTATCGTCTATCAATTATCTAGATAACCGCATATGTGTTAAAGAATTGGAGATCGTGTTGCATTCAGGGCTTCCGCCAAGTAACCCTTTGATATGTATGATGTGCCATCTTTAATTAATTGCTCCGCATGTAAATCCAATTCAATAATAAAGGAATTGACAAATTTTAAAATCATAACTACCATAAGGGGAGCAGTTGTGATCGCATTTTAATAGCCAAGTATATGTCTTTTTTAAGATGTACACAGTTAGTTTTCTGTTCTCGACGATTGTAGAAAAGCGGTCTGGCAGAACACAGAAGAAAAAAGTAACATTGTTTTACTTGAATTTAATTCATTCAAAATCAATAATAATACTTATACTTATGTATATTACATATTGACAAATTTAAATACATAACATTATTAGCTCAATTCATTGGAACAAGGGTCTTTGGAACATAATCCACATCACAATGTTGCAGCTGTATTATCAGTGCATGAGATTTGTACTTTACCCACTTATACTTCTGGGTGGAGAGAGGCTACCTTACCCAAGAGAAAAAAAATCAACTGATCAGGACGTGCCTCAAACTTAGTAAGCACGTCTTCAGTAGGCGGTAGAAAGTGAAAAAAAATTAGTAGCAATTGCCTATTAAAATTGGTAGGGTTTGTAGGGTTGGCAGGCATGCATCCCTTGTGAAATTAATCAGTGGATTTTTGAGAACCAAGCTCAGATTAAGAAAAACATTTTAATAGATATAAAAAACTTCCTATTAGTAAGGCTTGGTTTTAATTTCTTCCTAAAACACGGGCGGCCAAATAATTAAATTAATCAAGCACCTTGAACGAAGTGAAATAATACAAAAAAAAACACACAAATTTGTTGACCACAAAACTCGTAAAAATCACAAGATAAATGTATTCAACTAATTGATGACTGTTTTCATGGTAGGTTTTATTGAGTTGGTAGTTTCGACGCGACCCCTTCTATCAACAGTGTATAGGAAACCATTAGTGAAGATGGTCAAATTGCTTTCGGTTTTTATTAATTTGGAACACGATAAAAAACGATTACCTTAGCTGAATGAGATGATAGCTTAGGGTTAAGGTTTGTTGTGATTGTCTTCAAGGTCTGAAAATTTAAATTGAGAAACAAAAATGCTATCAACCTCTAGCATAAATTAACTAGGAAATTATAAAATATATTAGTAGAGTAACTAAAGAACATTGATAATAATTATGATAGTCAATTTTAATTGTTATGATATCAAGTTCAAGCCTGGTGGTCTAGTGGTACGAATACCAGACTAGTGATCAAGAGATTTGAGTTTTCCCTCCCGAGAGCAACTTGTAAATTTTTCACAAGCATTGTTAATCAGTACATAATCAGATCGGAGTTTGGCAAACAAATCTCCCTGACTCCAAAACTTCTAAATTAACATACACAGACTAGTGATCTAGAGATGTGTATTTAACCAGTCTGTTAGTGGCAATGATTCGCTGTTGGTCTGGATTTAAATAAATAAATAAATTTAAATATCAGTAAAAAACAAATTAATTCAATAGATGCTGAAAAGGTGTCATGTCCTTATACCTTTAAGTAGGTAGTTACATAACAACTTTTTGTTTTTCTTTTGCAATTATCTTTTCATCTGTACCTTTGTTTCAAAAGTTTCAAAATCATTTTGTAATTTGCACTCCTGAAATTTAACACCAAACCATATAAAAAATCAGTAATATGAAATGCTGAAATTCATTACCCACTTACTATTAATTTCATTAATGAATTTCATATTTGAAAATGCCATGAAAATTTAACTTTCTTTCTCTGCAAAATAGAGATATAATATTTCATTTTCCTTAGTATGCCTTCAATTACAATTTCTTATCATTTATATAATAAATGAATTGTCGAGTATTTCCTTTTCATTAGTTTTTCTATTAATTAATTTATATAATCTAGTATTCTATGGAAGTTTTAATTATAATGGCATATGAACTACAGGATGTCTTAAAATATCCAAGGATAACTTTTTTTTAGTTCCAGTGTTCTCCTAGCATCAAGGGCCCATTCGACCAAGTTTTTGTTAGTGTTAAACAACTTTATTACCAGTAAAACAAATTGTAGTGTTAAATCTGGACCGCTCCTTGATTTAACACTACAACAGTATAATCTGTTACAAATTCTGACCCCCATTTTAATTGTGGCTCATACCTTCAGTCATGAAGTTAGGTTTAATTGTGGCTCATACCTTCAGTCATGAAGTTAGGTTAATTTTTGTGCCAATTTTTACTACTTCTACTTCAATTACAAGGAGACTATGCACTGCCATAATTATTAGATTAATTTTCTAAATTAATAATAAACATTTATATTAATATGTTTATAAAGACCTTCATCCATTCCATGTACTGTAGTTTAAACATTTGTTGATAAACCTAATAATAATCATTGCAATTTGTTAGGTTAACTCTTTGTCTGCATTAATTACTTAATTACTTAATTAGTAAGTGTCTGCAATTGCTGTGTGATACATGACATTGAAATCTCTTTGACATTGGAGTACTTTTATATTAACATGTACTTTATACATTCATCCATTTATTGAAACTTCAAATGTGTTACATGGCAAACAACAAGGATTGCATTTCTATGTAAAAATATTTAGCCACCACAACGCTTACTAAATATTACTGTGTGGTGCTTAGGCCAGACTTTTTTTATAACTTGTTTTACAAACTTTTTTTATTTATTTGCAGAGGGCAAAATGAAAATAAAATAAACTTTTATTTTCTTCATTAGCAAAAAAAATTTCCAGGGGAATCAAAGTGGAGGATAAGAAAAATAGAAACAATTATTAAAAATATAAGTTTATTTTTGGTATCAAATACTATTATTCAACTCTACTTTTTATTAATTTGGAACTTAGTGGGATTTCTGAAAAAGAGTTCTTGTAAGTGTCTAGAGGCATTTTGAGGTAAATATTAGGCACCAGACTTTAGCGCAGTTCAAGGTTGCTGAACAAACCTGGTTCTTGGCAATAGGGAAAAATAAACATGTCGGTAAACTATTTCATAATCGTTCTTAATCGGAGGGCAGGATAAAAATAGAAATATTTTTACAATTTTATTTTATTTTTAAAATTTTACACAGTGGAGGGTGTGCTAACAAGCCAAAAATAAAATTTTATTTTTATTTTAAATTTGAATTTTTGGCGTCGGCGGGT
>JAOTQE010080246.1:0-28271 GCA_025631205.1 Nesometra sesokonis
TCATTTATTGAATCCATATATTTAGGCTCCGCTTACACTGCATGTATTTTGCCTATTTAAAAAATAGTAAATAGCAAGTAGTAAAGCCCCTCATCAAAATAAAATTTCATATCCTGGACGTGAAACTAGTAATTAATTTTATTTTGCCTTACCATTCACAATAATAAAAGCATTTATTGCATTGGAGGACAATAAAAACACCGAAAAGAAAGAAAACACGACAAACACCGATCGTTTGTGTTTCAGCAACCAATAAGAAAGGAAGAGCATTCCTTAAAACAATTCGTGCGTAATTCTAACAAACTTTGACGAGGACTTTCGTTCGAGATTAGAATTTCTATGGATACACCTATAGCAGGGGCGGAGGCAGACTTAAGGAAAAGGGGAAGGTAGAAAATCAAAGTCTCAGCGGGGTCCGGGGAGATAGATGTCCGGAAATGGCCTCTGGGGCGTGTTAAGAGATCAATTCTTACTGAATATTTTCGTTTTATAGACAATGTTAATTATATTGATATGTTTTACTCTCCGAAAGGGGGACGGAGCCGGCCTGGCCCCTTAAATCCACCCCTGCATAGAACGATTATTTTTGACCTCACTGACAAAATTTCACAACACTTGGGCAAGAGATAATGAAGGAAAACGCTGTCCAAAGTTGGTCTTAAACCAAAAAGTGGGTCTACTACTCATATTACACAATGCTAAAGAATAGGAAAATTACCGTACCTGTTCTAATGTGAAGTTGACTGACCTTTCCATTAATATGAGATATATTTGTACAGTAATGTGATATTGTTTCTAAGCACAAACTTTAAAATCTTTAATTTTCATTCTTTAACATTGTGTAATTTGAGTATTAGACCACTTTTGATTTGGAACTTTGTTTGTAACATGCAGAACTCTGGTTCTATAGATCTATCCATAGAAATTTTAATCCCGGAGTTCTCATTTAAAGGAACGACGGCCCCCCGTCAGGGTTTGTTTGAATTACGCACGAATCGTTTTAAGGTATGCAATCTATACAAAGGTTTTATAGGTAGGGAAAGCATTTTCAAGGAGGGAGAATTTTCGTAAAACTTGGGCAAATCGCATTGTAAATTTAAATTGTGGTATTTTAAATTGAAATATGTCTCATGACGCATTCTCATCAATGGCGGCGCTACGGGGGATTTATACGGCAAATGGGTTATTTTTTGTCAAACTAAACACCGGGAACACGCCCACCCCAAACTTTCCCTGCCTGTGGTTGCCCTCCCTCTCGGGCTATTGCCCTGCTGTCGCTCGGAGGAATTCCTGGCGCCGCCACTATTGACCAAACAATATTCTAGTGGCGACGAAAAATACCGAGGAAAATAACACCAATAACCCTTTCTACATTTAAATGTTTGAAAGGCCTACACAATTTTCAATATTTACTGTATTATATTATTCCAAAACGGTTTTATAAAACTTGGACACAACTATCTTTTCCAAAAACTGTATGTTAAGGCACCATAAAAAAAAATATTAGTTTATCACCCCCGCGCGCATCACTTTTAGGAAAATCCCATTTTTACTCATTTTACTATTCAAACGATGGTTTTTTTTCACTTAAAATGCTTTGGATTTTCTAAAAATAAATTAGTATGATCGATTCTTGAGCTCACAACGATGTACAGAGCTAGGAATAGGCCTACAATGAACAATATCCGCTGCAGGCTGGTATATCTGCGTCGTATTTGCGAGAATCTAAAATAATGATGGACGATCTAGCACCCCAAGATGAGATCACTAAAACATTGGAGGGTCGGTTAAAATAAACCTCCCTCCCTCAACAGTTTTTTTATGCTTTGGTAGGGTGATGAACTAATAATTATTTTTATGGGGCCTAAAATTCTATCGGATGTTTGGAATGTCACGGATTGCCGGTTTAAAAACTATCGTGACGTCACCTTAACATAAATGTACACCAGTACATCGTAACATACATTGGAGATAGGGTTCCTATATTGTTAGGAACCAACAATTACAGGGTGGCTAACATTTTAAGTTGGACGGGGTGGGGCGTGGGTGTAGGGAGGGGCTATGGTACATCTCGTTAGCCCCACCATGGATGGTGATAGCATTCTCAGAAATATGAAACTTCTACAGTACTCGGAAATGCCATTCTTTTACACCCACATTGCATTTCAACTTACTGACAATATTTTCTGTTAAGTTACAAATCAATTAAACTATAGGCATACTAGTTGAAATAATTCCATCTGTTTGACGAGGAACCTGTTCGGCTTCGAAAATCATTATTGAAATAATTAGCCCTATTCGTATAAAAACAAGTCGATCAGACAATAAGACGCAGAAAGCTGCGCAAAATATAAATATCAGAAAGTTAATTCTTTATAACTTTGTAAATGCGTTGAAGTGTAATATATAGTTGCATTTAAAGTGAGTAGGCCAAACCTAGCAGCAGTAGTCGGTTAGTGTCACCAACTGTTCGTGCACCGTACACCATCACTTTTATTTAGCAAACAAAACCGGGACTAATATCACTATTCTTCAACCGCCTAAATATACAAGGCGATTGAAGTTTGGAGTGCAGGTACTGATCCAAAACTACAAGCAAGATCAGCAAGCATTATGAAGCGATTCTGCATCGTGCCTGGTTTTATAGTGTTAAAATCACCTGCTATGCAAATTTCACATTTCTGCGACTACGCCTGAGGCGTTTTGTCCTCCGATTTCTGTAGCCTGAGGTGGTAGTTACAATTTACATATTTCTAGAATTCAAAATATTATATTATTGTATACAGTTTAAACAGCGAAGTAAGCATTTACAAGTGCATTTATAATGATATTTCATTTCAATTGTAATGTTAATGTATTACCAGTTAATAATTAATTAATTGTTTCATATGATCTCGTAGATATTTAAAACGACCCATACAATGCTGGTTACAAATTATATATGGAGAGAACAAAAGGCAAACAGTCACAAACGTGCGTGACAAGACCGGCATACATTTTTAAAATCCTTTTATAGAGACGCTTTCCGCGTCTAAAAATTATACAAGGCTTGTTATTTAAAGGTCACGTGGCATTCTGCAAATAGTACGATTGCATGATAAAGTTACTAATGCAGGATAGTAAAATATTATTCAACTTATCATTTGGAGAAAACATGGGAAGACTTGTGGTAGGCCTGTCACAATGAGATTGGCACGTACCAGAACTGTGTCATCGTATCATCGCGGGACAAATCACACGAACTAGCCACCGCGACAGCTAGATGCGCGCGTATGTTTACAGATTCGTGGTTTTAGGAGACCTGAGTGGAGAGAATATAGTCTGGACCGCGAGTAAGACTGGATCTATACAAAACTTAATGGTCCATAAAACATTAAGTTTTGTATCTTTTTCTCTTTTTTTGTATTTATCAATAGCTTTGATTACATATACATATACAAACTATTTATTGAGTTGACAGATTGGATGTTCTACTTAACTCGGCTTTGCTTTGTTGAATGAAACATACTATATATATTTTTCCTCATCAAAATTAATATTCTCTACCATCGTTCTCAATGGTAATGATTACTTGTACACTTAGGCTGTTGCTGTACATTGCCAATAGAATGTATGAAGTGTATAGGCTACGTATAATGAAAGACGAACCATTTGAAGCCAACATGTTACGTCGTTCGTCCTACAGTTGAACCTCCCTGTGCGGACACCTCTCGTAAGCGGACACTTCTCATAACGGACACTAGATAAGATAAGTTTGTTCTCCATATCTAATTAGTACATTTGGTACCTCTCGTAAGCGAAGCGGACAGCTCCCGTAAGCGGACGCGGACACATTTTGTACCTCCCTAAGCGGACATCCCGGAAAATTTAATGATTTTTCTTTACAACAAATATAAATTGTTTGTATAAAATCATTCTTATACTGTATTGGCTGAGAATAACGTTACTGAACCAATCTTTAAAATGATAAACACTATTAAATAAAATATAAAATACGGTGTCTAGATATTTGAGATTTGCGAAGCCATTTTGTGCTGAGAAGGCCCTACAATTTAAGAACGTATACATAATTTTACAACTTTGGCCCTCTATCGGCCGAAATTCTCGTAAGTGGACACCTCCCGTAAGCAGACACTTTTACAGGACCTGAGGGTGTCCGCTTACGAGAGGTACAACTGTATTTTAAATGATATGCGATGTTCGGTAGTGGAGTGCACCTGTAAAATGGTGGTAAATTTGTCCGCCTTTCAATCCCTGGTTCATATCTAACCCTTCTATGACCGAGATATTTTCCCATGACCAAAATAAAAACCTCCCTCCTAAGCCGCATTAAGCAAGTAGTTTAACTTAAGGTAGAGTTAACTGTCGGGTCGTCTTGGTCCAAGACGGTGATTCGGTTTAATTCTTGGAGAGATACAGTAATCAAAATGCACCAAATACGTTCCAAAACAGGTGGAGTGTTATACCTTCCAAATGTTTGCAATTTAGTTCCACGCACAAAACATCACCAACACTAACCACTGGAGGCGCACTTCATTAAATTATCATCAAACGTAATACTCCCAACTATGGGAGGTCATTGGGGCCAAAATAGAAAACTCAACAAAGAAAGAATGTCACTAACGATAACCTCAATCACTGGGGTGCACTTAATTAAACATTTAAAATATGAACAGACTTGGGGCAATGCACTTTTTTGTTGTCCGGATTGGCCTGCTGTCAGAGTGGTCCACCTTCAACAGACTTTTTTTTTATACAAGTGTTTACGTATGACCACAAGTCCGCATAGTGCTACTAGTCTGGGCAGTGTCTAGTATCATAACCTTATTAAAATAACTGTGTACAATTAAATAGCAGAAGGCCAGGTTATAATAATGTGACTTTTTATGTAGCAAAATGTTGCATGGCATATTATGGCTTTTGTGCGTCCCAGGTACCCACTTATACTCACACTCGTGGGTCTGGAGAGTGGCAACGTCGTTAAAATGTCCTGTCAAAGAACACAAGCAACTGACCAGAGTGAGTGTAAATCAATTGCATGTAGAACTATTGGAAAAACAGTAATAAAGGTGGGTGACCTCTACGGAAGACAAATATTATACATTATATGATGAACATTAAAAGAATATTATTATTAGCTACCAACAACAACATAGGCCTAATGTACACATGTGTTTTCCCCTCAAATGTTGTTTCCCACGCCTAATCAAACATCGCCTTTACAGCTTGGGGCAGATTGTTCATGTAAAAGTATTCTTAATTCATTTTCAATATATTTTACAGGGTGTTCTGTTTCTTTTCTACAACAACTTAACCCTTAGCTACGCCGAACCGCATCTCCAAAACCGTTTTAAAACTGTTTTCCCAGCGTCAAATGGTTTTTCTTTTTCAAGTCATTTAAGTCTCGTCTAGAATAATTACACCCTAGATGCCCACAGCAGTGTAGCTTCTAAACTCTAATAGACAGTTGTATGTCAAGGCCACATTAAGCAAGTTGAGAGGGATACACACGGTAGAAGTGTTGGTTACGTATCCTATAATTCATTTTAGGTGACTTTATGCATTTCTTGATAATTTCCTTTAGGCAAAAAAAAAAGGAAAAAAGAGAGAATTTCAAAGTAAAGCCGACCTTGACTTTCGAGATTTAGGGTCGGTCATGTTTGACCAAAATGCAATTTTATGTCTTAATTGTGACTTTAAAAATGATTAAAATTCAATGTTAGTTTGTCGGTACACAGGCCTACATTATGTGTAAAATAAAACAATATAGTGAGAATTTGGTCTATGAGTCGACTCCAGATTTTATACAATGTAATATTTTAAGGTTTAGAAAAATAAATGTTACAAACAATGACATAGATGTAGGCCTACTAAAAATACCCACCGAAGGAACTAGGCAAATACCGGTACGGTTCCATAAATGCAAGTGAAAGTTTTTTTTTACATTTTGGGTGGGGTTTAACCAAAGATAGTATACTATCTTTAGTTTGACTAAGTAGTGGCGCTATAGCTTGGTGGTTAGCATGCTTGCCTTCCAATCCCGATGTCCTGGGTTCGAACCTGGCTGAACGCTAGGTTGGTTCCCGTCGACTAACAACGTCACTCCCCAAGCCTCATAATGAGGCTTTGTTTAGAAAGCATGGCGTAGATTCCATCCTGTAAGTGGGGAGTAACTTGCTGTTGGATGTGACATAAAAAAAAAACTACAGTAGCACGTGTGATGTGGGCCAACGGTCTCTGGTTGGTCTAATAACGGTCAAGTAACCAAACGACGCACGGCTCTTATTGAAACGAATATAATTGCCGCGCGTCGTTTTATGGCTTGACCGTAACCTGCACATGATACCGTGAAGTGGCTTACTGTATTCAAATTCCCAAGGCACGGATTAGGGTCCTGGTGCCATAGACTTCACAGGGGCGGATCCAGGATCCAGTAATTGGGGGGGGGGGGGTGGTTCCCGGTTTTTATTTTGACAAGCAAGAGAAAAAAACCTTATTTCCTCCATTTTGCCTGTTTTAGTACACCATTTATGGGGTGTCACGAATCCTAAGACTACGAAACCTAAGACCCCCTAAGACTACGAAACGTAAGACCTAAGACCCTCCATTCGCTAATGCAGTTTAGTACCCACCCGTCAAAAATAATCAGAATTGTTTCAAAACTTCACATCATAATCACAAGTTGCCTACAACATCATACGTCCCTAATAGTTGAAGAATTCGGTATTTCTTCCTTCGTAACTATTTTTAAACAATTAATTACCGAACTACACCGTACGCCTAGGCTAGGCCTGCTTTCATCACTCACTTTCATCAAAACTGCATTAGCTTCGATAATAATGGAGGGTCTTAGGTCTTAGAATTCGTAGTCTTAGGTCTTAGGAGGTCTTAGGTTTCGTAGTCTTAGGATTCGTGACACCCCCATTTATGTTAATAATTGTCCATGTGTACGTTTATTGTTTATTTTATGGTCAATTTTTGAACTGGCGCTAACAATCAATTACAATTACGATTACGTTTTGGCGAAAATAGGGCCTGCCTCATGTCCAATAATGATTGTGTAAAATTCAATACTCAATTGTGGACGTTGATATGGGTTACCAGCTATAAGGGCCCGTCAGTGTTCTCCAAATTAAAAAAAAGATACTGGTAAATTGTCCAAAATGACTTGTTAGGCATGGCTTTTGGGTTGGTTTTGGTCCTACTCTAAATAGGCCTATCTACATAATAAGCATCTATATGAGCATCTCTGTAATACCGGGTGTTCTGTTTCTTGTCTATCAACTTAACCCTAAAACCATACTCGTGATAACACTGCTCGTGTAATATTTGTATTTGTATTATTATTATTATTTGTATACTTTCCTCTGAAATCACACTAGGCCTACCATATCTAATTTATCCTATAAATTTACAGTACAATAATCCATTATTAATTTCTAAGGCAATAAGAATCTTATCTTGTCATATTCTAGCTGCCGACCATGAACGGATGACCTTATCTTTGCAATGCAATATGGCCAGCTATACATGTTTTTCAAAAGCACCGATTAATAGTCAACCATGAAAAACTAGATTTTTATCTATAAAGTGACCTTTTGATAGTGTTGAAAATCTCTCTAATTTGTAAATAGTGGTACTTCTGCGGCTTATTGCTAAATTGTATAGCATCCACGTGCGTCAGTGACAAAACGGAGAGACAAACTTCTACCCATGTGCAAAGTATTGCGCGTGTAGATCAGTGGCGGTGCCAGGAATTTCCCGGCATCAGGGCAATGCCCCCGACAGGGGTGCACGGTCCCCCAACGAGTTGGGAAAGTTTAATTTTGAGGTGGGCGTGTACCCGGTTTTTAGTCTGGCGAGCAAAAAAAGTCATTTGCCGTGTTTTGCGTGACTTTTTAGCCTGATTTGGTGTTGGGACTTCGTCTGCCCCTTCTTGACAATACCCTACAAAGAAACCCCCGACGAAACCTTAATTTTCTCCCCGACGAGGGGGGGGGGGCAAAGGTCCCCAACGAGCCCCCTCCCCCGTAGCACCGCCACTGGTGTAGATACGCAGTGGACGTTCCTATTTCACTCCACGCTCGTGTTTTGTTTCTCTGTACGCGCCTCACTCTTCGTAGTGTCGCTGACTTTTTGCTGACAGTGTTTTAGTTTTGGTTTACCACTTTGGTTAGCAATAACAATATACTGTAATGGTAATGCTTTCTAATGGGATTTTTCTTTGCCGCGATGATTGAATTAATGATAACACTCCACTGTAATATTTAATTCACAGAGTACCGGCAACACTGACATGACATTGCTATAAATTGCAGTAAACAGGGAATAATACGACGAAAGTAATTTTAAAACGATACAGGCCACTTTGCAGTGTGAAAGATATGACGATAACGAAGTACTCACATCAATTTCATATTAGCTAAAAGCAAATCTAAAGATTTTCCAATAGATTGAAAACATCAAAAACATGTTTGCGCTGTAGACATCTCTTTCTCATTAGCGGTGTTTTGGTTGTTTTCTACAGATTTTGCGGATTTGGATAGGATTTATGTGATTATGTGTAGACTTGTAAACCGAATCACCGTCTTGAGGCAAGCTAGGCAGTTCGGTTAAAAAAAACTTTAGATTGGAAGGTAAGCGTGTTTACTACAACTACAACAACGCCGATTGGTGGTTTACAATAAGGATAGGCCTAACCATTCTAAGAACAGTGTGTAGAAACCAGTGGCGGCGCCAGGAAATCCCCGACAGCAGGGCAATTCCCCCGACAGGGAAGCACGGGTCCCCCGACGAGTTGGGCAAGTATAATTTTGAGTGGGCGTGTCCCAGGTTTTCAGTCCAATGAGCAAAGCCCCCGACGAAACCTTAATTTTTCTCCCCGACCGGGGGGGGGGGGGAGGGCAAAGGTCCCCGACGGGTGGGCTGTAGCACCTCCTAGCCGCCCCCCGTAGCGCCTCCACTGGTAGACTAACAATGAGGTGATCGAGAGCTGGCAAACTATTTCTTTTTATGAAAAATCGGCGTGAATCCCAATAGATCGTACACAGATCGGACATCGTATGTTTTCCGGAGGCCCCCAGAGGCACAACCAACCACAGATCTTCACCAAAATTTAATCAATTGGTCTTTTGGTCATTTCCAAACTTCCTTAAAAATTTCGTCAAAATCTGTCAATTACGTTTTAAGTTATGCTGCGAACAGTAAACATACACACATGCACCCCCATCAACACGACCACAAACATACCGGTAACGTCATTAATCACAATGAAACTTATAATAAACTAGTCAAATACAAACCATCATGTTATCCCGATGATCCCTAAAACTACTACTACTGTTGAGTAAGTATAATGGATCTATTTTAGTGACGACCGGAAACATAGCAAACTGATATAGGCCTACAGTGGAAAAAGGAGGGGGGGCATTTTTGTTACTTAACTATCGTACTTAAGGTAATTGATTACGTATTGATTTATAATTAATTTTGATAATAACTACTGGTTGCATTATTTTGTGTGTTAATAAAAATCATTTTCTTAAATTTGTTACCAATTTTGTTTTTATACTAAAACTTACCAGTGTACATTTTAGGCAAAAATACACCTTTCTATTCTTCGCGGATGAGCCATTTTTAAACAATAGATAAGAGGGTCGGAGATCAACGAAGACTAATTGTTATGATACAGGCGCAGGTCCGCCCCCTTGACTTGCCAGAATATTATTTGCACCAAAAAAAATATTTTTTTTGCACATTTTGGCCCTCTAAAAATGTTCAAGGGAGCGTTTATAGAGTAATGTTTTCCCGGGACCTAAGCGGGCCAGGGACCCATACCATATATATATATATTTATTTTAATGAAGTGCGCCACCAACGGATGATAAAGTTTTAGTGGTGTGAGGTTTGTCGTTTAACATCAGAAAGGTATGACGATCCACCTGCTATGGAACGAAATGGGTGCATTTTAATCGTCTTTCACGAATTAAACCGAATCACCGTCTTTAACCAAGACTAGCATTGACCTCCTCTTTCTAGCTCAAATTGATCCGTCCCTGTAATATCACCTGGAACAAATAATTCTGAAAACATGCTTTTTATGTAGTTTGACAAAAATTACCAGTATGATACACTCAATTACTCAAACAAGTTGTATTTATTACAAACATTTGGATTACAGGTTAAACATGACGGATAGCCTTATTGATTATTATTTTTTAATGTGTCTTATACTTAGCATTTTTCGGAATAGTTGGATCCGTCAGATATTTTTTTTTCATGAATACAGGAATAGATAACGTATATAACGAGGAGGATCATCAATTCTAATATTCTACAATTCTCGCTTTCTTCCTTGAAGGTGCATTTTCATCTATACTCTATTGTAAAGCTCATAGATTCCATCACCAATGTAGTTGGGATCACAAAGTGGCTGATTGCGTGATTGTGAGTTTCCTACTTAATCTCGTCTATACGACTTGAAGCGGTAAGGCAAGCCTGCTCGCATCTTTCACTGAGTGCCTCAATACGGGATGGATCTTTTCTGTCATTCTAATGCCACCCCTCCTGTTTTGCTCCTACTTTGGAGTGTTTAGGAGGTCGGCTTTAACCCACATAAACATGAACATGAACAATCCATCGTTCAATCTGCTAAGTGCATAAACAGAAACTGATGTCAACGGATGGCTATTACTTCCCTAAACGGAAAACAACCCCACGTTTACTCTACAAAGTTCAGCACCTTGGAACCTAGACATATGAATTGCATAAAAAACGGGCAAGATTAAACAGAAGGTCGACATGCGTAAAACTGCATTAGACACGGTTATGGTTCCTGAAATTTTTGAAGGGAGGGTTACAAAATCTATATTATTTTCAACCAGGGTTGGTTTGTTGTCGTTGTCCCCGGTCTTGTGAGAAGCAAAAAAAAAAGAAAGGTTGAAGGGGTGGGGTTGGCACCTGTTGATACCCCTATATGTGCCAAGGTAAAGTAACACTTGGACACAGCTCACACATCGGCCTCCCGTCCCTCTTTCGTTAGTAACCGTTTTGCTTTCCATTACTGGTACCCATTTGTATTATTGACCTCTCGACTGGAAGTCAGAAAAGTTGTATACTCTGCTTAAAAAAGCTCCTACATACAGGTACAGTCTACCTTCTCATTTACAAACTTTTCTAGACTTGCCCCAAGGCTGTATATTAAATTTTAAATGTTTAATAAAATGCGCCACAAGTGAACGATGCAGCTTTAGTGGTGTGAGGTGATTCAAACATCAAAAAGGTGGCAGTCCACCTCCTATGGAACGCAATGGGTGCCTTTTGAATGTCTTTCCACGAATTAAACCGAATCACCGTCTTGAACCAAGACTAAAACTTTTTATTTACAAACACTACTCTTTCAATTGTGTGATTGAAATAATGGATAATTCTGATATTTGATTTAATCCGTTTGTTTTTGCATTTTCCTTCACTTTCATCTAAACGGGTCATTGCAACTACCAAGACAATAAAATAGGCAAAAATGTAAGCCTTATGTTATAATAAGTTTTCAGTAACCTTCTCAATTACAAACACCTTCCAGACCGAGGAGTGGGTAAATGAGAAGTGGATGGTATAGGCCTAGACTTGCCCAAGTCTGTATATTATTTTTTAAGTATTTAAAGAAATGCGCCACCAGTGGATGATGAAGTTTTAGTGGTGTGAGGTTTGTCAAACGTCAAAAAGGTATGGAACGCAATGGATGACTCTTGATTGTCTGTTCACGAATTCAACCGAATCACCGTCTTGAACCAAGACTAGTGTAGGCCTACAACTTTTGGGAATACGCATGTCAAAATAAAAAGATTAATTGTGCTCTATACACATTTTTTTTTTATAATGCACTTTATAAGAACAATTAGGCTGAAATTGCTCAAACATTAAGAACAAAAATAACAAACTGAGGCTGGGAAAAAAACTCCAACGGTGATTTTTTTTTTTAATAAGGGAACCTAAAAAAACAAAAACATCAATCTCACCATACTTTTTTCATATATTAACTTAATATCTACTCCTTTAATGTGGTGTATGAAGTTTCATCAGGGTACAACACAATATACCCAGCAAGCCTTTGCTAAAATCAGGGCCGTATCCAGAGTTGAAAAACAGACGAGGCGAAGTCTGGGGGTCACATAGGATTCCAGGGACTGGAACCCTCTGTTGGAGGTCAGAGGGTGAGTTTCCCTTTAAAAGCCAAATTTTGAAAATTTCAGACGAGGCGACCGCCTCGTCTGCCTCATGCTGGCTACGGCACTGAAAATAACAGCAGTATTTGAAAAATACGTAAAATAAGAACAAAATAAGAATATTTTGGGTGTCTAATTTGCAAATAAACAAACAAAAAATAAGTAAGTAATTAAGTAAGTAAGTAAGTAAGTGAGTGAGTAATTAAGTAAGTACGTAAGTAAGTACGTAAGTAAGTAAGTAAGTAATTAAGTAAGTAAGTGAGTAATTGAGTAATTAAGTAAGTACTTAAGTAAGTACGTAAGTAAGTAAATAAAGAAATAAAATAAGAACACTTAGTCTGAGCACAATTTTGGTTCTTATATATACAAAAAATGTATTCGAATACAGTGAACGTATACGTGTTGTTAGTAGTCCTTGGTTCAAGAGGGCGATTCGGTTTAACTCGTGAAAACATAACCGTCTGGCATTATTTATTGTGTGGATTATCATACCCCCCTATCGTCAGCGGCTTCCTTTGTTTTGTTGAGTTTATATTTTGGCCCCAATGACCGCCCATAGTAGGAAATTACGTTTTCCATACTAATCACACTTCAGAATTTTGTTTTGTTCGTGCTGGTTCGTGGCTACAATTTCGAGGGCGCTAGACTAAATCAATGCCTTGCTAATAATGTACAAGCACTAATTTCCATAAACACGTTTCGTTTTCTTGAAGATAAATTAGGCCTATAAATTGATAACCTCCTGCTCACTCAATTTGAAGTGAGGTAGGCAGAAGAGACTAGTCATACATTTGTTGTGAAGTGATAAAACCCCTAAATAGGCGTCTAATGTAAATTTGTGAATAGGATAGAGTATTTTTCGACCTGTAGCAGTGAATAAAGGGAAAGAATGACTTCTGGAAACCATCAGGCGCGGGGGTGGGCGTTGAAAGTACGCCAGCGCATCTGTAGATGGACAATTTTCCCGGGCACTGGGCGGGTCCTGGACCCACGCCTATTGCCATCATTTCCTGTTAAAATCTCATACCTGGGCTTGTCCAACTAGGGATCGGCCCCCGCTTTCTAGATCTATAAGATCCGCCCCTGATAATTAGTTTTTGTTTTGAGAATTCTTAGCATGAATGTTCTACCATGGAAATCATTTTTAGACATTCAATGTGGAAACGAATCATAAGGAATTTGACTTATGATCACACTGGTTTACAAATAAAAGTTCGATATCCCATAAATAAAATTGTATTATGGACGGCCTACATAATTTAATGTTCATGACGTCTGTAACATCCCTCCACGTTTTCGTCTCAGGTCACTGACAGCTAGATTTTACAAACGTCTGTAATATGAATTCAAATACTCAGATAATACGCATTTGGTTAAGTTCCACATGTTTTCGTACTTTTTGCAATCCGGACATGCCAGCTGTCACAGTGGTCCACCTCCAGCAGAAATTTTAACAAGTGTTTACGTATGACCACAAGTCCGCATTGCTACAAGTCTGGACAGTATCTAGTAATCATTATACCTCATTAAAATGACTGTGTAAAATAGCAGAAGGTCACTCAGTGAGGTCTGCTGTCTCCCAGACCTCCAAATGTTGCCTGCCTATGCGTATCCTGATACATGGCTATTGGAAGCTCGTTAAGGGATGATTAATCACTCCCTAGGGCTTAAAGGATCCGGACAAAAAGTTAGTTAATCATATTTAGTTATATATCATTCAAGAAGTTTCTTTGTGAAAATTCCAAGCATTTAGATTGAAAGAGGCAGTGCAATAAATTACGTCGAACTGGCCTACATGTCAAACTTCTCATTTACAAACTTTTCATTTACAAACCTTATATTTTACAAACACTATTCTGTCAATGACGTCAGTAAAATTATGGCCAACGATGTAATTGTTTTATAATTTATATTTGATATTTTTTTTGTTTTTCATATTTTATTCCCCTAGTTCATTTAAACAACTTTGTTTAACAACCAAGAGAACAAAATAAATACAAAGAAGTGTTTTGGAGGCCTTACTTGACCAGCTTCCATGAACCTTTTCATTTACGAACTTTCTCATTTACAAACACCTTCCAGCCCAAGGGGTGTGTAAATGAGAAGGTCGACTGTACTTTAAAAGACTTTGATTATTGTAACACAATGATTATTGTAACAAGGCATACAGTAGGCTTGAAGTCGGTTTAAAACCATATTTGTAGAAAAACTAGGCCTATGTCTTCATTATTCATCAAGAGCCTGATGATTACTGATGATGACATAATTTATGTCGAATTATTGAATCCTGTCACGATGGCGTGTATCTCATTGTTTGGTATATGCATTATACTTTCTTAATTGAAGTTGATTAGTGGACCTTTCGCATCAAGAACCTAGTGTCTAGAATTTTATCTAAAATTTCAACAAAATGACTCGCAATTTGACACGAAATCAGCACTATAATGAGAATATATCTACAAAAGACATTGATTTTCAAGTAATGAAAATCGTATGTTACTGCTTTGGATAACCATAAGAGGTAAACAAAAAGGCATTATGAAACACAGTTTTCAGGTATTACCCTCCTAAAGGCTGTAACTACAAGATACAATACAAGTTAACGTTATTGTCAAAATAATAACATTTTCAGATATTTGTTGTAGGTACCAATGCAGAGTCATACAAAATGTTGATAATTAAGTAAACAACAATTGAAACCTATGCACAGTAAATTATCTTTTGAAATCGCTGCGTTCGTTACGCTACCTCAATCATTGAGTCTGAATCTGGACCTTGAACATACATCCACGGAAGCAAACCTTGATGGACCCAATGTTATGCCTTCTTATCAACATATGTTCAACATACATACAAATTTTACTATTATCAACACGCTATTTCGTATCTCTGTGGACCATATGCGAAATAACCTTTTGACATAATTTTAATAGTACTACATACAATTTTTGGCTTCAGTCCTTAACTGTCGGAGATCTCATGTCTGGCAGCTGAGAGAAGCTAAAATAATGAATATACATGTATATACATGGTCTGACCTCAGTGTTCGACAGACTGACCACAAATCCGATCCAATATTGGTGGAAAAAACGAGGAAATTGCAATTACAGGTAAGTCGGAAATGGAATTAGTTACTTGACAAACGATACAACCAAGATAACAGGGAGTCAGGATATTATTACAATATGAAACAAAATCGAGAGATATATGTTACAGGCCATGGTAAATATATTCTGCTGCATTTAATGCAGTAATTCATTTTCAACAGAATAAGTTCTGTAGCCGGAAGATAATTACAATACAGCAGACTTCTATCTGTCTGGCTGGAAGGTGTTTGTAAATGAGAAAGTTCGGAAATGAGAAAAATAAGCTCCAAAAACAAACATGTGTTTTGTTCTCTTGGTTATTAAAACATATTGTTTAAATTAACTGTGAGGATAAATATATGGAAAACAAAGAAATATCAAAGATAAATTAACGGATATAATTACATAATTGGTCATTATTTTAACGACGTCATTGACTGAATAGTGTTTGTAAAATAGAATGTTTGTAAATGACAAACTCAACAGTACTAAAAAAACAATATGAGATGAGACCTTGTGTGCCAACAGTTACCCGAAGAAAATTTACTTCCAGTGGATCAGTGGCGGTGCCAGGATTTTCTCGACGACAGGGCAATACCCAACAGGATGGGCTAGATTTGGGCGGGCGTGTCCCTGGTTTTTTATTTGATAAGCAAAAACAGTTTTTGGAGTATTACGCGTGATTATTAGGAGTATGGTTGGGGGCTTTTCTGGACCTTGAAAATACCCTACAAAGTCGGTTCGTCCCCGAAGAAACCTTAAATTTTCTCCCGACGGGGGGAGGGGGTGGGGAGCTCTAGCCCCTTAGCCCCCTCGTAGCGCTGCAGTGGATTATGCATTTAAAAAAAGAACACATTTTATAAGAATAATGAGAAATTGCTAAAACATTAAGAACAAAATAAACACTGAGGCGAAGAATAATTCAAATGAGCGGCTTTTTTTTATAAAAGATAATTTAAAAACCTAAGAAACAAAGCTCATCACATTAAAAAGGTTATATCAACTTAATATCTACTCCATTAATACCATAACATGTAATGAATCAGAATTTCATGGGGAACGACACAATATAGGGTACCCAGCCAGAGTTTTGCTGAAATACATGATTTTTCCCTAAAACCTGCCGTTCCAGTTGTAGACAGCACAGTGTAGGCATATCCATACAATACAGTCATTTCTTATCTTTGAAAAGTACTACACAACAAAATAAGAACATTTTGAGCCCGAAATTGGCAAATAAATATATAGATAAAATAAGAATATTGAGCCTGGGCAAAATGTTGCTGATTCTTATCTAAAAAGCAATGTGTACTGCAGTAACTGCTGTAGGCTTAATAGGAATAGACTACTGCAGTAACTGAATTAAAATAATTTTGACATGGTCCCTAATACAACAATCAGGAGGTATACAATACTTTCTGGTACAATTACCTGACTGATAGAATTACACCACATTTCGACTGTGGAATAAGAAAAGGAAAAGTAAAATACTTTCCAAAGTGGCTGCACGTTAACAGTATAATACTGATACTCAATTTACAATTGTAATTATTGATTTTGAAAAAGTTGTTTCATGATTTATATTAAATATATAGATTTATACATAGTTATATTTATAAATGTGACTTCAGTTATGAAACACATCCCTTTTCAGAATCTGTAATTTTCTTATACTTTAACACTATAGACCATACTGTAATTTTGTTTGGGACTCGCTTCGCAACCTGTTCTGTGTCATTCAATTCACTGTCGAATATTGTTCTTTTTACAGTGAGGTAGCAGTTAATTGTTATATATATCCATAGAAATTGTAATCCAATACTTCCATTCTAAAATTTCCAAAATGGGTTTAACCTTTCTTCTCTCATTAAAGGTGAATTCGAACCCATAGGCCAAACCGTGTGACAAGCTTGAATGTTTCAGAAAACACTTTAGGCCTAATTTTATAGACGTATGTATCAGAGAAAAGATGTCCACTGTCTGCATTATATTCAACTTAATATTAATTTCATGAAGTAATTATTTCCCGGACAAACTTCCCTTTTTTTCTTAACATAAGACGTGTTACATTTCTTACGGTGCAGATAGCAGAATATTTTGTAGCAGCGGTAAAACTACCTCTCTCCGGGGATTGGCACGATCACGCTGTGATCACATTAAATTTGACAGTCCCTATAAAATGACATGACGAAGCAAGAAGGCAACTGTGTGTTTTTATTATCAAACTGTTTTCTAACGCAACGTAGTTCATTATGAGAAAGGTGAATTCCATACGAACCGTGGTTTATTGTATTGTCAACAATATGTTTCTGCGAAACTGTAGAAAAATATTACCACCTTTCCGATATCAGGACCTACATCCTCGGGGCCATGCAGTACACAATTTAAATTTATTTTAATGATGTATAGGACCTATTGTTAATTTATATTTAAGTTTTATACGAAAATAGTCTACATTTTTATTCCTGCCAGGCCTCTCTGGTTCATGGATAAAAACATTCCCATTACTTATGAGTAGATTTTCTTGTTTTATATGCAGGCCTAGCAATACTGTAATAGATTTTATTTTCAAGGTTGTCCGCATGGCTTATTTTTAAAGCAAAATAAGAATGTGTGAAGTTTAAAAGAGTGAACACACTTTATAAGAACAATGAGGCTGAAATTGCTCAAAAATTAAAATACGAACAAACTGAGGGCTGAGGAAAATACAAATGAGGATTTTGTTTTTGTTACTTAAAGGGAACTTAAAAACTAAGAAAATCAAGCTCATCACATACTGTTTTTAAAATGCTAGATCAGAGGTTCCATCAGGGACCGACACAAACTTTTAGTGCATGAGTGTTGTGTAGACTTGCTCCAAGTCTGTATATTATTATTTTAAGTGTTTAATGAAATGCGCCACCAGTAGATGATGAAGTTTTAGTGGAGTGAGGTTTGTCGTTAAAAAAAAAAACATCAAAAAACATCAGAAAGGTATGATGATCCACCTGCTATGGAACGCAATAGGTGCCTTTTAACCGTCTTTCACCAATTAAACCGAATCACCGTCTTGAACAAAGACTAACTGTTGTGTTAAAAAAGGGCTTGTCGTAGGATTTTTTTAAATGCTAAAAGTGATTTTTTTGTGCATATTCGGAACCATTTGCTTTCAAAATATGTGAAAATGTAGGGTCCAATTTTTTTTTCTGATTCTACAACCTTTTCAAGTTTCTTTGCACCATTTTTAATATGACCGCCACAGAGAAGTCTTAATGCCAAAACTTTGCAACAATCAATGGGCGTAGGCCTAGACAGTTTATTTTTCTTTTAAATTGCTCAGTCATATATCTTTATAGCTCTACTGAAAAGTTTTCTCTAAAAAAAGACCGGAAATGTGATGTTTGACCGTTGACCCTCATTTTGAGACAACTGTTGTATCTTAGCAACCATTTACTGTAGAAAGCTGATTTTTGCCATGGGCTACAGTAAACCATTGAAGTGGCTACTAGATTAAAGATATTCTTTAGCAAGACTTTTAAATCGGAATGTAGATAGATTGCCCAAACTCAACCGACCTACAATCTGGACATCCAGGGTCGACCCAGGGAGTTGTTAATTAGACAACTCCCTGGTCGACCTCGTCTCACCTACACCCTGTTTTAAAACACATTTTATATTTCCCTCAATACATAGAATTAAACAGAAAATTGTTAAAAATAGGCCCTACTTATCCCGAAATTGTACGAAATAGGGTAGTAAGTTATCCAGAATTTGAATATAAGAAATAATAAATGTAGGAAAAGTAATGAAATGTGCTTGAGTGGCTCAACAGACCCTGAAGTGACTGCAGATTCACCAGCCTACAGATGGACAATAAATCGCCATTTTATTTAAGATTTGATGTCGTGATTATCTACATCTTTGAACCAGGTCGAACGTATTTAACAGTTGGTTCAATTTCTGACGAAAATACAATACTTTTGTTGTATTGGAATTAAGATAAATGGGTCGGGTAATTTTGTTGATGTTGGAAGGAGACGTTCAATAAATGCTTTTTTTTTAACTTGGCATAAGTCTAACATTTAGTTAGTTCCGTGAATAAATTGTTCGTTGCAACTGTTGGAGAAGTCTCAAATCACAGCGGTAGGCCTATTCTATGATTTGAGCTATGAATATTGTCATATATAAGCAATGAACTGGATAATTAAACAGTTCATGATAAGTTTCCTTTCTGATACTGTCGTGCATAAAAACAAAAATTGCCAAATCAACGTACAGTATGCGTAAGATGTTTTTTTTTTATTATCGTTCGTGTGAAATGCATAATACACATGAATAATAAGACCCATTTACATTTGTATGAGAACAACAGGCGTGTTGCTATAACCAGGGGCGGATCCAGAATCCACCGGGTGGGGGGAGGGCGCACTTTTCCAGGTCCGGGTGGACGTGGTTGCCAATTTTTTTTTCCGGGCGAGCAAAAAAAAAAAGTCATCACCCCATTTTGGTGCTCTGGTACCCTATTTAGCCCCTACTTTGGGTCTTCATGGTAAATTTTGACCCGGCGCACCTAATATAAGGGAGGGGGATCAACTGCGTTTTGGCGATAATAAGGGGGACGCGCGTGATAAAACGGAACAAACTTTGATGTTGGAAATCTTTCACCTTAACTTTGAAAACACTAGTTCAAAATATGATGATATTGGATCTTCTATAGGCCTACAAAAAACAGGTTCCATGTTTAAACAAATCAGAAGAAAATTGTACATTCTTGAATTCGCAAACACTTACTATTTCCGACAGCAGTTCATTAACCTGGGCGAATCAAGAGAAGCTAAAAAGAGGGGGACCGATGCCATGTTGGAAAAGCACAGGTATATAACAGGAAAATGATAATAGACGTGGGTCCGAGAAAATTGTCTCTACAAATGCCCTCTGGTGCACTTCTGCGCCCTATGATTTTTTTTTAAATATATTGTTTGGTTTCAAAAAAGGGGTGGGGGATCGGGTGGGCCCCCTTGGATCCGTGCATGTTAATAAGTTCGATAATACATTTTTTATCAAGATGACGTGTACAATAATTGAACGTTATGAATATTTTAATTCCCGATGTCATTTTAACAAAGGAATCGGGAATTTTAAATTATTCATCTTGATGTACTTTTAACGATGAAATACAACCATTCTACTGTACATACGGTAGAAACACGTTCTCTGGTGATGACGTAGATAATTATCCAAATCATTAACATTTTAATATTTATTGGTCCTACAATTACCAGTACTGTACATGATTTGTACAATTTATGAACAAACTCATTGTCCATATTCCCAAAGGCTTGCTTTGTGGCTACTACTAGGCCTACCTACTAGCATAATATGTGGTGTACAGTAAAGTAGTCGAGACGAAAAGAAAGTAACTGCAGGTTTTATTCGGAATCTGGTAATGGTAACCGGCGGAAGTGATCGAACCATTAAAAACACATCATGTGTTCATGGAGTAAAGTGTTCAAATCTTCCATATGGTAAAGCACGATGATAACCTTTACCTTTATGGCATGGTTATGGTTTACCTTGATCTGTATACGCTTACACTTTCAAATGAAATATTTGTTCCTAATGTCTTAGTTAATTTCAGGCCCAAAGTGTTATTCATTTTTTTATACTAGAGATTATTATAACTCCTACTCTCACACTTTTAGCCAAATTATACATTCTTTCGCCAAATGTTTAAAGGGCAGGTTCACCCAAATCTTCCTTATGTTTTAGTTTATCATAAAAAGTATATTCAGCCCTGTTTCTGAATTTTTACGATTCATTTTACCTATCATAATTATATTGGTGAAATAGATGAAAATTGCTAAGTGGGGGATAGTTCAAATAATTACAAGATAGAATCCCTATCTTTTGCATACAAATTGTCTGAAAGATGGGTCTTTTAAATAAATTGTGAAAAATCAACAGTCATTCTAAAAATATATAGAAAAAAACTATTCTTGTGTGTTTTAACCAAAATTGTTAATGTCATTTCTGATGTTTTTATAAAGTGAATGTAGCCATTTTTATTTGATAATAAAAAAATACCCACTTTGCTATTTTGTGTGTAAAAATAGGGATGAAATCTAGCGTTTATTTATATATATTGTTTTAATTCATGAGACTCAAGGGGAAAAAAATCCTAAAAATTCCCAAATAGCGCAAAATATACTTTTTATAATTTACTAAAACATATACGGTAATGAATAGTAATTTTTTGGGTGAACCTGCCCTTTGAAAATAATGATAAAAATGACCGCAAAATGAACAGTTATTTTTGGATATTCTAATCTATTTGATTTTGCGTCTACTGTCCTCTCATTGTGAGAAAACACTAGACAACGTTGACCTACTTAGGCTTATCTATTAGCTGTCTTAAAAAAACACCTTTCTTGACGCTGGAAAACAGTACAGTGTTTTAGTGTTTTCGTGATCAATTTGAGCACAATTCATCTTGTAATAATAATCGGACCTTATCGGTAAGCTGGCTGATAAAATTTAAACCAATTTGACTAACTTGAAAGAATTTTTAAGGGGACCAATCGTCAAACTAACCGACAACCGACAGATTAATACCTACTGACATGGCTGACCGCATCTAAAATGGGAGGAAGAAATGAAAGTATTTTCTGTTTATCAAATACTCAATAATGTAGTTAGTAGGAAATACTACGGTGATTCATAATAGGGGAATCCGTTTACTCAAGATGGATAATCAGCAAAATCGCACTGAATGTTTAGTTTACCTAATAATTTTCCCCTACGTGAATATGGGGCAAATAGAACTCAGGTCAAATTACTAATACTTAACCTGGTTAAAAAGAAAACATCATACGAGTCATAGCTGTATTTAAAGGGGGGGGGGGGGTTAACAGGCTTAATCCCCTCCCCAAAATTGTAGTGAAAGGTTAGGGAAGGTTAACAAGTTGTTTACTGTTATTATTAAGCCTATGCGGGCCATATGAATTTTCTACTAAAGTACAGTTTACAGTAAATAAGATTTCAGACGGCATGTTGGATAGAAAAAAACAGGCTAGGGTGTAATCGTTTAAGATTGCCTTGTATTGTACTTACTGAGATATTCGGTTTTCTTTTGGTTTGGTGCCAGATGATTTTGTTTTAACGAATATTTCAGCCAAATCATCGTCTTGGACCATTCCACCGGGTTGGTTTTAACAATGAAAAAGAGTAAACAGGAAACTATTTGCTATTTGCTCTTATGATGAAATATTGTTCTCAATGCTCGGCTTCTTAACGCCTTTCTAGTAACCTTCATGTGATTTTTACTTTCGACTTCGAAGGGGTCCTTGACCACCCTCCCCTGGATACCTCCACTGAGGAGTCTCAATATTCAAAAGGCAGTGAAGGTTAAACAAATTATACCTAAATTGGGAAGGTTGATTATCCTTTAAGTTTTCCGTATTCAATTAAAGCAATCCTTCGGTATGGCCTCTGGTTATACCCATTGGCTAACAGTGATTTCCAGAAATGTACAATAGTCACTTAATTAACTGATATAAAAAATTACATTTTAGAACATATTGCGAGTTGTATGGACGAGCGTGGTTAAAGCAGGGGACCAACAGCATGGGTTCGGGCACCGCTCGCACCATGGTTTTGGTGGTAGAACAAATCTTCTCCGATAAGAGCTATAAACCGTAGGTCCATCGTACACAAACGAATCATGGGCACTATCAAGAACCCAGTACATCTTTCGAGAAGAGTAGGGGGTAACCCTGGTGTACTGGTTTATACATCCACTGATGTGGACAGCGGAATGAGCGCCTGTTTCGGGCAACAGGTCGACTTTTAGGAACGTAGAAAGTCATATGGGTATCAGTGACGGATCCAGTGGAGCTCGAAAAGGGGTCCGATGTCAATTTGGGCAAACACAAGTGTGAGAATTTAACAATAAACTGATGGCAATAGGCGTGAGTCACGGGCCCGTCTAGGGCCCCCGGAAATTTTACTCTGCAGATACTCTCTGGTGCACTTTTAGAGGTCCAAAGTGTGCAAAAAATATTATTTTGCCGAGTCAATGGGGGTGGGTGAGGCCCGGGGCCGTTGCCCTCCCCTGGATCCGCGCCTGAATATGTACCGGTAACATCTGATCTACAGCGCCCTGAGACTCTACTGTCTAAGGCGCTATATAAATCGAACTACATTACAGCATATTAAATTTATCGTCTTAATAAACACCAGATGCTATTTTATACTCAGTTGTCAACAACGCTAGAATATTAGCAGGTCTATACTATACTGGAAAAAAAAGATTTCTAGGGGAGGGCTCGAAAAATAACTTGTCCAAAGTCCTGGGGAAACCAAATATTTTAAAATAGAGTCCTGCCCCATGTCTTCGGTTTAATGCTTACGGCAGTATCCAGGGGCGAATTTAAGGGGAGGGGCAGACCGGATTCCTCACCCTTTCAGGAAGTAAAACATATCAATGATTATCAATAAAGCGAAAAACGCAGTAATAAGACAAGAATTGATGCCTAACATGTACCATTTCAATACATCTAAAGCCCAAAATTTTCCGGGGAGCATTCCCAAGGACCCCTAAAACTTTGATTCTCTACCCCCCCCCCCCTTCCGCTACATGGTATAATTAATTGTGCTTACTTAATCACTCCTTACACCAACCGTATTAAACATTTATGGCATACTGTACTGTTGAAAGCATTACAAAGATCCCAAGTCTCCTGAAAATGGTGGGAGTTTTCTGATTTTTTTTAGTCATCTCCTACCCTCCTGAAAAAACACATTTTCTCCTGAAAAATGTTAGAGGCTCACAAAAATATTCAGAGTGGGTCTTGGCCTAGCGTGACGCAAAATCGGTTGTCCCTTCAAAAAATACCAGCTCTGTTCAGTGTTAAATACAACTTATGTACAATAATATAGATATTTTATGTACTTTTTCTGTGTTCGGATTGTATTGTGACGAGTGGCACCTTGCAAATTTGATCGACAAAGCAGCCCACATAAAATGTTCTGATTTTTCATTTCTCAAACTCGGGACCTCAGACACTATAAAAACTTCTAAAATTGTGTTTAAAACCTGTTTAACAGGGTTTAAGGTATAAAGTTTACGATTTATTTCGAAATAAATTCAAACCCATAATGACGTGAACCTCTTTGAACTCTCCAGTGATATCCCCATTCTTAGAACTAAAGGATGTTGGCTACCTTCCTAACTGGGTTTCGTTTGCTCTTTTAATCACACAATTTAATCATGGCGGTAACCTCCATGATTTAATCATACAGCCAACACAATTTTGCCTATTATTAATTCCAGTTAAGAAAGTTTTACGGATCCTACCCCAGATTGTTCAGTTCATGGAATAATATTCTAACGCCTAATCATACTGATAGTTTTCATCCATCAATCTTCTATTTGCTCAGCACATTTTAAATTATACCTTCAGGCTATTGAATCTGTACTTTAGATCTGTAATCTAAACACCTTTTATATTAAGTGGTTTAACATAAAGGGCAGTGATAGAGCGTATCATTCAGTAAATGGTCCTTTGTTATGAGAATTTGTCATGAGTTTCTAGCGCAAAATTCAAAATCAATTTTTCCTTTATTGCAAAGTTGTACAGTTGAACCTCGATTTTACATACTGAAGGGAACAAAATGGGTAAGTAAAATCCGGGGGTTTTGAATCATGGTCTTTTTTATTTGTTTGTTCATTATTGTTTCCTCATTCTCATTTATGTACTACTATCCATTGTTTAGGGAGAATTTTAACTATAAAAAGTATTGGTTAATTTTAACACATATTAATAAACTGTATTACCATGTCCAGTCAAAATGTATGTGTAAATACACATACATAATACATACGTACTAAAATACTTTACCATTTTTGGTTAAATTTAGTATGTAAAATTGACAGTTCATATAATTGAGGTATGTAAAATCGAGGTTCCATTGTAATGAGTTCGTGTTGTAAACTCACCTCAGCATTTAACCTTTCCAAACGTTCTTGTCTCATTTGCAATTGCACTGCCTGTAGACTCCTAACAGTATATCCCTGAAAAGTTGCTACTACAAAGAAAAAGGCAAAAGTCACACAGAACATTGCGATAAGCATAGACTTTGGTGATCTACTACGAAGAACATGAAAGACTGAACCAGCCATACTGAAGGATGAGAGAGCTAGCCCAACAAGGCCACAGAAAAGCAAACTTGTGTGCCCTAGCTTGATAAGTCCAGCAGCCTAGCAGAGCACGTTTTAATTGCTCTCTAAGCACCAAACGTAAATATTTCCTTCATGGCCTTTCAAAGCATCGATAAATACTCATTAAACTCAAATTACATTCGCGGCCGTATTGTAATAAATATCTCCAATATGCGTTGTTGAATTATAATAAAAAGTTATTATCTTGCAAAAGAAACAATGGAATGTAAGAAATCGATGGAAGGCGAGACAGTGCTTAATAAGTTTAGTTAAGTTTAATACGTACAACATGACCTGCAGATAACTTCAGGAAGAGATTGTAATGGGAAGTACATCGAATCAACCAATCACAATCAAGCTCTTCGTCCGACCTTACTTCTACACACGCGGTTCGGGCAAGGTTCATATTACGGGTTCATCATACATTATTGCTTCCTTTGAAACCTTCACTTGGAAACATGAAACTTTTCAAATTTTAAAACAATACTGTACTGTACTAGGTTTAAATTGGTATACCATATAGCCAAGTGGAGATGTTTTTTTTATACCGCTTGGCTTATGGTTTTCCGGAAATACCGTATTTTAACTCGCATATCTTCTTCATTTTAATACTGCACTTTTTTTTAATAAATAAAACAAAATAAAAGAAATAAAAGAGTTCAAATGAGAAGTTGGAAAGCATAGGAAAGAGAATTACTATTTGATTGATTGACTTTCTTCATTCAGTTGAGCGAAATAGCTATGATGATTTCAGTCTCAATTGTTCCATGTGGTTTGATCAGGAAGGTGTAAACACCTCAGGGGCGCAACAAAGGGGGTTATGGGGGTTGCAACCCCCCCCCCCCCAAATGTCTATTGACTTTTTTCATGAAAATTTAGATCAAAAAATTGAAACATTAATGTCTTTTTTTGCCTAGGAACTTGTTAAAAAATTAAAACAGAGGTTATTTAAACTAGGTCGAAGCAATAACCGGAAATGGGATTTCCGGCGATCCAAAGCAAAATTTTCCGGGAGGGCTCAGGATTCGGTCGATGCCGATCTCTATAACCCCCTCCTTCAAAAAACCTGCTTGCGCCCCTGCACCTCCCTGGTTTGATCATGGAGGTGTGGTTTGATAAAGATTGACCTAAAAATGTGTTATTACTTTCGATAAGATCCACGCGACCGGCGACCATGAAAAACATACCAAACGCTTCTAGATAGTTACAGATGATCTATTACCAAAGTTCAAGGGTAAGTTATGTTGACCAACACCTACCGACCAAAACACGTAGTCTAAAAACAGTCGCCTCTGGGCGGATCCAGGGCTCAAATAAGCGTGTGTGAGGGCTGGGAAAGCATTATTTTCGTTATTTCCGATCAGGGTGTGCGTGTTCCCCATTTTAAACGATGTGTCAAGCCAAAAAAAAAAAAAAAATAAATTTGCCCTGTTACGTGCTATTGGGCGTTATTTTGATTTTTTTTTTGGGGGGGGGGGGCGATAACGTAAAAAAATACTCTGACGACATGGGAGGGGCGCGCTGCCCCTGTTATATGTAGAGTTCCTATATAGAGATAGGCCCCTATATGCAGAGCCGTTTATACGGCTCTGGTTATATGGTACCAAATGTGCGTCAAGTGAATTGTCATACCTATCTTCCCCTGCACCATTTCGACGATATACCTTGCAGGGGCAGATCCAGGATTCACCGAAAGGCGGTGGGGGGGGGGGGGGGCGCAATTTTCTACACCGATTGGGCGTATTGTCAATTTATCCTGACGAGCAAATAAAAAAAAGGAATTTCCACAATTTGGCGCTCTAGTGTACCGCTACGTAGGCCTATACGTTATCTCGTATGATAAAAAATATGTTCCTCAAAGATGAAAGGATCAGATAGCTGCGGACATATTTTAATCGATAGGCTATGGTACGGTGTTATTGGAATTTAGTCCAAGAACTTTATTTAATACCCGAGGGTCTTATAAGCCTATACGATTCTGTACCCCTTGTAATACAGACTTCGGCAGATTTATTCAGCCTAAATGGATTTGTGTTGTGTGAGATTGATGGGAATTACAACTGGAAACGAAATAATGACTAAAAATTCATGTTTCCAAAATGACCATAGGTTCTGAATCATGCCTACAGGCCAGCTTTGATTTTCTCATTAAGCACGATCTACTGATACTGATGAAAACAGAGAGCAGCGAAGGTGGGTGTCATTGCGAGTCAATTTCCTGATGTACGTGCTCAGTGTGCCCCTTACTCTCCCCGTCAATAAATAGAGGCACAATGTCTCATTTTGAGTGTTCTTGTGTAATTTCATACTACCGGCCTCTTTGATTTTTATTTGATTTATTCGTTGTTGCAAAACACCAAGCAAAACCCACGAAAATGAGAAAAAGGGAATTATTGTCAGTGAGGTCCTTTTGGTAGTTATTGGGGAGTACACCTGCTATATTAATCCCGTACTCTATTTACGATAAGTGTACTGCCATCTTTATCGTGCACATGAGTCAAGTTACACACGGGACCAACGCCCTAACGTCTCATCTGGACGACGGTGTGCTATTAACTTGTCTATTCATCAGTTGAAACACAACGGGAGTGGTGATTTACGCTATTCTGGGGCGGATCCATGATCGTGTGAAAGGGGGCGCAAAATTTCCGGTCGGGTGGGCGTGTCCAAGGCTTCAAATTCAACTAGAAAAAACCCCGGTATTATTATTATTATTATTATTAGTATTATTATTATTATTATTATTATTATTATTATTATTAT
>JAOTQE010080247.1:0-15787 GCA_025631205.1 Nesometra sesokonis
TGTGTTTATACATAATTTTGGGACACTAATCATCAGAGGCTAAATGTCCAATGAGCCTATCACGTTTCATAAATTTGCATAAGCAGTGCAATGCATAAGCAGTCCATTATTTTTGAGGAGTGCTGGAACTATGGCGCTCCTCAGCGCTCCTTAACCTGCTCTCAGGAGAGCATTTTGCTCTGAGGTGAGCAATTTAATGTTCCTTAATTTAGTAACAGAGATAAATTTTGGCAGGTGATTTTCCTGTCAGATGGCCTAAAGCACTGAGTTTTATACCACTAGAGATAGGTAAATCAGTCACTTGACATAGAACTGTCCAGGGAGATATAAACCATCACCTGATGTAACCGCTACTCAAAGTTGAGCTGGGCAGCTATACAAAGGAATAACTCAGGTTGCGTCTGGTGCTATAAAGGTCATTTTGCTTACTTCTATTGCCTGAAAGAGGATTTCCCATTGTAGATTTATTTCATTAGCTAGAAAACCACTTGAGATATATATTTAACAACTTTGGAGTTTAATGTACTGCATTGCCGTTTATAGTTTTACATAAATTTATAATAAGTCCATTTTGTTAACCTACAGAGGGCGATATTGGAGCTATCCTTGATGCTCATGCTGCAACAACAGGAGCAAAATCAACTCAAGTTCGTGCTAAGAGGGTCGTTAGGAACCCTCAACCAAAGCTTGATCCAGCAAGGTAACACCTTCTTCTGACAAGTATTGTGCAAGGAAGAAAAACAAAACAACAATATGTCTTCATTCATGCAGCCTCCCTGATAAACTGTAGCATACTAGGCATAATAGAATGACTCGAAATGACTACAAACAATAAAAATCAAACATGTTTGGTATTTGGTAACAAAAAGTGACAAGTGGCTATATTCATCACTATAATATTAGCAAACTGCAATTAATAAAAAATCTTTCTACCGCGGTAAAATCTTGCGTTGAATCGCCTGAATTGACATGTGGTGTGCTGTCTTTATGCCACTCTCAAGATATGTTACATTAAGGCACAAACACCCTCTCTTTTTAGTTATTATCTTGACCAAATATGATATATAAATAATTGTAATTGATAAATAAGATATTTTTACTGATTCAGAGGTATTAATAATTAATTGGAATATGCTTGTAAATGCTATAATTTATTGTGAGTCATACAGTAGGGAATGCTTGTGAGTGATACCATTGGTAGTCGGATCCACATAATATTTTTTTTTTATTTCATTTACATCAAGTACCTTAGCAATTACAGGATGGATCTGTACTGTACTATATCATGCTTATAAATTAAGACTCATTACAAGGCACTCATCCAACAGCAACAGTAACTCACCAAATACAGGATGGATGTCATTCTTATAAACTTAAACCCCTTTCACACAGAACTATAAACTGGCATTTTTGATCGTGGGAATAATCCTAAATCTTGGTCAGGATTGAACCCAGGACCTCGGGATCGGTAGCCAAGCATGTTAACCACCAAGCTAAAGCACCACTACAACTATATATCTAGTAATAAAGCTCAGAAAGATGACCTTATCATAAGTGCCCCAGACTTACCAAAGTAAAATAAGTCATTTTAATAATATCTTTTATCCAAATATATTAACCATTTGATTACTACAAGATATTTTTAACCTTTTCTATAGGTTATCCGGAGAACGCGGTTTACCAACATTAATGAAACACTTTGAAAAGGTTAAATTCAAAGGCAAAGGTCATGAAAAGGAGGATTTAAATCTTTTAATGCACAGAATGGAACACTGGTCCCACAGATTGTGTCCTAGGATGACATTCGATGAAGTCATAGCCAGGATCGAAAAACTTGGATCCAAAAAACCAGTTCAGGTGTGCGTGAAAAAAATCCGATTGGATATACCACTTCTCGATGACGATATAATGCCACAGAATGTGGAGAATTTAGAAGATGGTGTGGAGTCTGGAGTCAAGCCTGTTGAAAAAGATGATTGGGACTTTGATGACCTCTTTGCTGATAGGCAAATAGCAAAACCTGCAGCAACCCCTAGTAAACCACTCCAGGATGATTTTGAGGATTTATTTGCTGATCAACCAACTAATAAAATTGGATCTACACCCATTGCACTGCCACAGACACCTTCCACCCCAGAATCTACAAGTGTAAGTTGATAATTCTACTCAATTCTGTAATTATCATCACTGAAGGTTTCAGTGAACCAAAAGAAACAATTATGGGGGTTGATTGCATCCTCTTTGTTTAGTGGAGAATCAAGGCTTAATTATTTTTGCACCGGCTAAAATTAATCCTTAATGGGATCTGTAGAATTTATAGATCTGTAATTTTTACAGTTAACAAGTATGACCTCATCACAGTTCCTCCATATTTCAATTTGTGACAGTATTTCTGGCAATATCCCTATGGGTGCTGTCAACAACATGAAAAATCAACAATGACTCAAATTGAACCCAAGTTGTAGATTGTTTATTTTAGATAAAGGACATGCTGCATCCCATTCGACCCACCACACCTAGCTATAATTGATTTCCACCACCATTAATTTTCAAAATGACACCCCTGCTTTTGATTTTCATGCATATAGTTTTGATTTTATTTATTAAAATTGTAATAATGTTTGATTTATTATACACAATTTGAGTCATGTGTATGAGCAGGGAAACTATGAACAATAATAAAAAACAATTGCAGACCTTCATTTAAAAGACGCGCAATCGCTCTCGCGCTCCTTCGCGCTCCTGGAAACGATCAAATATGTATGAAAATATAATAATAGAAATGGATAGCTTAAATAATTAGCTTTCCAAAGACACCACTTTCAACAAATTTGATCCACACGTTACGGAGATACGAACATTTGAAAACTGCTTGCCGTGGCCATTTTGCGCAAAATCGCAAAAAAAGAATCGCGCGTAACTCGAAAACTGTTGGTCGCATGGCGTTAAAATTTGGAATTTTGGGTTTTTTGACTAAAATTAACCCAAAAATAAAATTTTAGTAAATTTGGAGAATGTAGGATTAAAAATTAATATTTTTTGTGTGATTTGACATGGAATGACCCTGATGTCTCATAATTCATAGTGAAATATTCCAAATCATGGACAGATGAAAGAGTTGCTGTTGAAGCCAGTAATTACTACAGGACATGATTCTTGGAGGTGTAGAAAATCATTGAATATGTAATGTCTTGTCCACAGCACCTTGAGACTCCAGCAAGGCCCTAAATCGATCTACTTGTCAAGTTATTTAATTTAAATGCTTTTAATATGCTTTTAATTTAATTTAGAATACTTTGACTGCTGAACAACTACAGCGAATTGAAGAGAAGAAAAATATGGCTGCCAGACGGAAAGCTGCAAGAATGGCACAAGAAAGAGCTGAGAAAAACCGACAAGAAAACAAGACAATGGAAACAAACGAGAGCAGTCAAGAAAAAACTGAAAATAAACTGGAAAATAGGATAACAGAAATGAACAAGAACAATAAAGAAAACCTGGAAAATAAGACAACGGAAACAAATGAAAAGGAACACGGTTCTAAAAATTTGAAAAATAACCAAAAATGTCAACCAGATGAAGACATTATTGAAGTTATGGAACAATCGGAAAAACAGAAGTCAACATCTTTAGAAGATAATTCAAATAAAGATGTTGCCATTGTAGAAAATCAGAGAAATCAGGACAATTTAAACCAGGATAGCCAAAAGCCAGATGATGACATCATTGAAATTATAGCACAATCACAGGAAAAGGAACCAACATCTTTAAAAGATGAAGATGTTAAAATTGTAGACAAACCAAAAAATAAGGAGAGTCAACAACAAGATGATGATATTGAAATTATGGAACAATCATAGAAGAGAAACCATCTTTATAAGGTAATTTAAATGCAGATTGCATTGTAGAAAATCGAGAAAATAAGGACAGCCAATAACAAGATGATGGTATTGGAGTTATTGAAAAATCATTAGAACAGGAACCAACATCTTTGGAAGATTAAATTAAGATGTTTGCATTATAGAAAATCAGGAAAATAGGCAACATCATCAAAAGCAAAATGATGACATTAAAATTTTAGAACAATCATAGTAATATTACAGTTGAACCTCCCATAAGCGGACACCCTCGGGTCCGGGAAAAGTGTCCGCTTACGGGAGGTGTCCGCTTACAACAATTTCGGCCGATAGAGGGCCAGAATTGTAAAATTATGTATATGTCCTTATGTCTCACATTTCACGTCCTCAGCACAAATGACCTGTCAAATTTCTAGACACCGCATTATATAATTTATTAAATATTGTTTATCAGTTTTAAGATTGGCTCAGTAATATGATTCTCAGCCATTACAGTATAAGGACGATTTTGTACAGAAATTTGTATTCGTTGTACAAAAAAAATGTAAAAAATTTCCGTGATGTCCGATTATGGGAGGTAAATTAGCACACAAAAATTCTAAATTTTAAGACAAAAAGTGTCCGCGCCTGCTTACGGGAGGTGTCCACTTACGAGAGGTACCAAATGCACTGATTATATTAGATAGGAGGAAGAATCGGGTCTTTGAATTAGTGTCTGTTATGGGAGGTGTCCTCTACGGGAGGTGTCTGCACAGGGAGGTTCAACTGTAGATAATAATTTAAATGAAGATACTAAATGACAGTAGGATGAATGTTGTTTATTAAAATTGTTTTGGATTAAACCCAAAATAGAATGAAAAGATGTTAACTTGAGTCTTTAAATTATTGAGCTGTTGCTAGTTTCCAGCACAGCTTAATTATGAATATGATTAAGCTTCGCAGCGTTGGAAACCAGCAAAAGCTCAAAATTCAACAAATATAAATTGGTTGTTTTTTGTTCTATTAGAGTATTATTATTTTTGTTTGTATTTCAATCACATTCAACAGCAATTAGCTTACCAATTACAAGACGAATGTTCTATATCATACTTATAAACTAAGGCTCATTATGAGGCTTAGACAGTTGCGTTGTTTTTCGGGAGAATAATTGTAGTGCTTGGTCAGGATTGAACCCAGGACCTTGAGATTGGTAGGCTCGTCTTTTTTCTAGGACGATGTTTTGGATGTGCATGGTCGACTGTACACCTCAATATAATGTACATATTATTCGTATAACCCTATACCGTTGTTATTTCAAAAGTGAAATGTTTAAATTCTTAAACATCCTGTTAATATTTTATATCCTTTTCTAAACAATTGTGAAACTTTTAGTGCAATGAATGGTGTTTAATCTACTGTAAAATTACAAGATGATAGCATAATGAACAAATATTTCATTGGATGCTGAATTGACTTAGGAACTGGAACTGTGTTAGCGGATGGGTTTTATTCATGTTACCATCGAATTATACTTCACACTGCAATATGGTATTGAAGGAGGCCTTTAATATGGTTATCACAAAGTACAGTATTTTTTCTTTTCTCTATGCTCTAAGTTGCTACGGTATTGGTATAGGCCAACAATATGGTTTGCGATATTGCGATATTTCACATAAAGGATTCTTCTAAAGTACAGTATTGTATGTTATAATTAGGAAGCTCATTTGAAAATTCATCATTTGCATCATTTATAGAGTGTTAATACAGTATACTCTTTTAGTGGTACTTTCCTACTATTTATCCCATGCCATTCTTTTTATTTTAAATAGTTTTATTGTCACCATGTGATAGATAACATTTTGACGAAACTTACATTGGGTGATTTAACAAGTTGGGTGATTAAACGCGTCATTGCAATATCCTCTTGCCAGCTACAAGTGCACCTGGACGTGACAAATTGACGCATGTCAATCAACAGGGAAGTTGCAGTGATGGCACCAACGAGGAGGGTCCGACAGGTGGGCGTGGTTTCCGATTTGGTTTTGACAAACAAAAAAAGGTCATTTATCCGTTTTTATGTCTATTTTCCTATTTTTAGGGTCAACTATACAATATTTTTTATTGATAGCAAGTTGACATTTACAAAAAGTGGGAGTGACAATTGATATCATGTCCCCCCACATTTAAAAGTGTCCCCCTGTCCCCCACAAATAGACGCCCATGCCCCACCCCCGTTTTTTTTTCAAATTAAAAACCGGTGAAAACCTCCAATCTATCACAACCTGTCGGGGTACCCTGCCTGTCGGGGGTTTTGCCCTGCCGTCTGGAAAATCCTGCCTCCGCCACTGCTAATGCTTTCTTCTGTCCAAGCTCAATATCTTTGTACCTTTTTTCGTTCGACAGTGTTCAAATTCTTATTAAATAAGAGTATGATATCCCTCCTTGAATTGTCCGTTTTCCAGCAGGTCCAATTAATCAATTAATCCCCCTTGACCTCTTCTATTGCCCGCCCTTGACACTTTTAGAAAACTCTCATACCTCATCGCATGGCCGATTCATTTTTTGCCTTCTTCTATGATATCTATTTTACGCTTTTCTTTGTTATTCTCTTCTCAGGTTCTTAATTCGTCACCACCTCGTATTTCAAAACTTTTAATTCTCTCTTTTCTTCTACATATCATTTTCAAAATAATGCGATTGCGATTGAAACTACAGTATTTGAGTGGCGCTGTAGCTTTGTGGTATGGCATGACTTATGTCTTCCAATCCCAAGGTCCTGGGTTCGAACCTGGCTGAACACTAGCTTTGTAATATACATACAGTTTTAAATACAGAAGTCAATAGTCAAAACTATCCACCACTGCACCCATTACAGCACAGATATTTAAAACTCGCCATTAATTATCTTAAACAAATTCAATCAATTCTACAACAGTTTACCGTATTAATATTTGATTTAAAGTTGTATTAAAATCTCAAAAAAATTCAAATATCCCTGGACCAACAAAAATTTGAAAGACAGAAACACACATAATAGTTGATCTACATTGTCAGCACTCTAAACCATGAAATTCACTGTTCCGTAACCAGAGAACGGTGAAATTCCGATTCCCTGACTGTAACTTGTACGTGTACTATGTAAACAACCTGAAATAAGCTAACACTAGGTTCATTGCAGTGTATTTTCTAAATATGCAAGTATATTTACTAAATGCAGCCTACCAAAGACTCCTTCATACAATCTTATTGGAGTAATATTGATAAGGAAGTTGAATTAATATGAAAGATTTACAGTTGATCGTGGTAAATTCAACTCAAATGTCATAATGTTTCTAGTTAAACTTGTTCCGTTTATGTGGATACTTGCACTCAGTGATGGATTCATTTTATTAGGGGATGAATCCGGAACTTGGACTTTCAGTGAATCAACAATATTTGATATGAAATGTACTGAATCCGTTTATACAGAGGAACACTACGTTATTTGGTATAGACAAAGTGGATTCACTGGAGATGAAGCAGAGATTTACAGAAATGGGATATTACTGACCTTTGACCTTGGGCAAGAAGCACTAGCATATTCACTTAATAATTCAACTGAATTTCAACTGACATTGATCACACAAGGGCTTGGACAATGGATAAATTTGAATAAATATCGATGTGAAGTGATAGAAACAGACACCGGTGCGATACTATTTACATCTGGTCAGACTATCATGTATTGCATATACCCTCCACCCGACAGATACCCACTTTGTGTTTCTGGTTATCATGATTCTATTGAACAAACTGTAACGATATCATGCATTTCACAGCCTGGCAACCCAAGAATTACTCTTGAATTGTTGAGAGACGATTCTGTGAAAGTAGCAGATGATATAGAGTATATTAACAATAGACGATTTACAGAAGTCTCTTTAGGTTACATATTTACTCCCCAACCACATGATTTAAATGCAACATACCAATGTAAAGTTACATGGTATAGTACTGTTAGAACATGCATAGGCGTAATATACAGAGTGCTGCTACCGTGACAACAAAGGCTCCAACAACTGGAACTGTCCCTCAGGAAACTACTTCCCTGATGACTGCACATTCTACACCACTACGTACAACAAGGTTATCCACAGTAATCCTAAGCACATTTGAGAAGTTTCAAATCCTTGGACTGAGTATTATTGGTGTTATTGTACTTTTAATACTCATTATTTCAATTGTATCCATATGCAAGGGGGATACTAAGAAGCCGGTAACAACAGAAGTTGATCACAAGAAGGTAGTCGTTGAAGAAATAGAGATGTATGACAACCCAATTGAAGAAGACAATGAATCAAAAGAAGAACATCCCTATAATGATATCAATGATGAAGTGATCAAACAACCTGTGTATGTTAATACTAAATCAGAGAATACTAATCAACATAGCTATGAAAATAATATCATTGGTGAATAAGACTTGAAGAAATCGTCAGAAGTTGATGCGCAGTAGGAGACCGTCTTTCACTTTATCATGTCAAATTATGTTAAGTCTGAGATAGCATAGTTTTGTTGTCAATAATTCACGCCACTTACAGGATGAGATCTACGTCATGCTTTCTAAGCCAAGTCTCATTATGATGCTTGGGGAGTGGCGTTGTTAAGTCGTAGAAACCAACCTAAACCCAGGACCTCGGGATTGGAAGGCAAGCATGCTAACCATCAATCTACAGCGCCACTCCTAAAAGGATGAAGTCTGTTCCTGAATTCAGCTTAGAAATGTGGTTGCCGAAAACATTAAAATGAGCATAAAGCAACTTACCAAACCACTAAATCATATTTTTTCATTGTAGATTCAACGGAAACATGGTCTTCTATCATCTCAACCTTAAAATAATTTGAACATTAAATTATGCATTTTGAGATTGGCGTGTTCATAATATTAGTACGGAACACCATTACTGCCAACAGTCAATTAAATTTAGAAGCTGTTATATGGTGGCCACCATACAGATAGGCTACATGACGGCAGCCATATAATTTACTATCCGCCACTTAACAGCTATTAATTGTATACAATTCGCTGTTGACACTAACGGTCTTCCGTATATTAGGCCTATGACTTTGGTTGAGTTTTTGGCTTAAGATCAACTTTAGATTATATTTGTGCCAAGGAAGTTTGATCCGAAGACCGTTAGTGTGGAATTGAACATATGATAACCAGAGGGCAATCCGAGAGTGCGTAGGCCTACTTTACCATCATACTGCACCATCATTATTTTCCGCTGTATATACTCCCATTGAAATAAATGAATAAATATTAACCTTGATCTTTTACCTTAACCTTTAAAAATTGAATCACTTTCATATTTTAACCATAGAGTAAAGAAATAGAAAAATTCTTTACTCCATGTTTTAACATAACAATTAATCCATCTCTGCAAATTTAATTACTTTGTGATTAATATGGTGGTCAGGAAGTTGTTCACAAACAAACACACAAACTCGGCCAAACTTAGTTGACGGAGGTAACAATATTGAAATATTTCTGTATCTTGGATACTATACTCAATCAATGAAGGATATAATACTACATTGGTATCCAGCTAATATAATATACAATGTATAAGTAAATGAAGTCTCACCATAAAATGAGTCTCATGATAGGAAAATCCAAAAGTGAACTATAAGTGTACACTCAAATAGGCCTAGAGCATAATATAAGCTGTAACACTTTAAATTACATTCATTGGTTAAGTAGATCCTAAGATAAGAGCATTTTAACTTTTCATTGATGGAGACAAGGTTTTGAGAAAATTGGCCTAAAGCAATCGAAATATAATTAACTAAAAATTCATACACCTCAGAAAATCTGCATTATGCACGCTTTCCTGTATGAAAACTTACCTAAAAAGTATGTTATGATGAAATATAAGTACCATAGTAGGCTGCTCATAATTGGTTAAAATTAAATTTCTCAAAAATTTGAGTTCAGACCTATTTTGTTGTTTCTCATTTTGATCTCACCTACGATGCGACTCATTGTGTGCGGAGACCTCACATTATAGAAATAAATACTGAATTAAAGTATAATAATCACTGTAAATAGTTATATCAAAAATAAGGAGCAACATATACTGTATATAATTAAAATTTGGATAGTAATAGAGAGATAATTATTCGAAAGTTTGACATACTGTGGTACAGTCGACCTTCTCATTTACGATCTTCTCATTTACAAACCTTCTAGTTTAAAAACACTTTTCAGACAATGCAGTCATTGAAATTATGATCGAATGTGTAATTTTACAATAATTTAATGTTAATAATTCTTTTGTTGGTACATTTTTCTTCTGCTAATAAATTCAAATTTAACAATCATGTAAACAAAATAAACACATGTAAGTGTTTTGCAGGCCCTATTTTGTCTGTTTTCATGAACATTCTCATTTACGAACTTTCTCATTTACAAACCCTTCCAGACCAAGAGGTGTGTAAATGAGAAGGTCGACTGTATTTAGACATGTCATTCCATTATTATTGATTTGTAACTTTAATAATGTAATGTTTATTTTGCTTGTAGTATTTGTGAAAAGTGCCTGTAAGAATTTGAAACAGTAGGCCCTATGAGTATGATGATATTGGACTGTTCATACACGATTTCAGTTTAGTGATTGTATTAGACTATATCTTATTATTTTTGGTGACTAAAAAGTGGTAAACTCTGATATTATGTACAGTGTGAGATTGGTTTTCATGATTTTGCCGAAACTGTATTTAATTTATGGTTAGAAGTCTATGTTGACGCTTTTCCTTTATCTTATTATATTAACAATTGTTGGAATTTATGTGAAAAAGATATACTTGTGTATTATGTGAGGTTAAGTGTTATGATTTTCAATTGTAATATTGTTCATACGCGTTAGTGTTTTGTCAGATAAAGATATAACAATTAATATCCGGTTTACGTGAATTACCAGCGCTCAACGGTGCATGAAGCCCATTGAAATCCCCCTTTCAGGAAACAAGGTATTAAATAATGTATGGTGTATGATCGAATAATATTTTAAATGATAATTATGATGTTACTTTAGTTCCTTCATTTTTTTATATTATATAAATAAATCTTGGTCGCTTTGGGATCTTTGTATAAATTTTGTTATTTAAATTGTTTATTTACAAGGTGTGTTTTATACAGATTGTTCGATTGATTTATTTATTCGGCATCAGTAAAAAAGATAAGATCCAAGTACAGTAGAAAATACTAGCTACGATTTAAAATATATAAAAAGACAGTAGGCCCTATTTTTATATTTTTAAAGATACATTACGACAGATAAAGTACATTAAAACAATGAAAAAGATATCAGAAATAATTAAAACCAGGATTCCAAAGATAACTTATAAAATCTTTATAACAGACTTGCTTCCAATTAGAAATCCAATACAAGCTAAGATTTAAATACAGAAACATACAGAATAAAATAGTTAAAATACATTACGACTAGTAAAGTAAATTTAAAAAGAGAAGTGAAAAACAAAGCCATTACAGGATGGCAAATCGTCAACAGACTTGTTTCCTATATGTAGGCACCGGTGACGTAGGGAGGTACGACCTGGGACATAAACAAATAGAAGAGAATTATAAACAAATTAAACCAATAATATTAGGGAATTTTTAATATAATTTGCAGAGTCTTCCATTGTTTGACTACATTGTAAAAAAGTAGCATGTGCCATAAGCTTCATAAAAGGGATTCTAAAATTAAAATTGCATCCTGTAGTTACTGTATTATAATTGTGACTATTGGAATTCTAGTAAATGTATTAAATAATTAAATTAGTTGGACAACAATTATGTAGATCTTAAGAACGCCAGAGACTCCAATGATTCGACACGATCCTGAACATTTAAAATATCGAAATCGGTTAGCTGAGATTGACCAGTATGCGATCGGGATCTAAGGTACGAATTATTTTGTTGTTTGTGATTTAGTTGTATACCAACAGTAGAAAACCATGAGCAAATTGAATAACCAAACATCGCTTAAAGCTACCTTTTGCGGTGGAGTTAAGAAACGATGGTTGACAATAAAAAAATTAAGTCTATTTGCTTTCTCAATAACATTGAAACGGGAACGACGTCACCGGACACATTTTGGTCGATCTCGATACCAACAGTAGATATTTTATGGACTTGGATCCCTTAATGATTGATCCAAGAAAATTTAACATTCATGATATGTACTTAATGCGTTTGGAACCAAACAATATGCATTCACTCTTAACCATGTAAGCAAAAGATGAGTGTCAATAAGCCAAATATTGCACTATACAAATTTAATTTATAGTTTGGATTGGATAACGAGTGGATCTTTATGGGAGTAGAATCGTCAGCATAAACTATAGTTCTATAATCAATTTCAATATTGGATGACAAGTCCTGTGATTTGCATGAATTAAAAAACAGTCTACCCCGTGGGACTCCACATTTAGCCTAAAAAATTAGGTCAGATCCTGGAGTAACAAAATTAACTTTGCTTCATGGTAAGATCTGGTACCATTATTGACAACCTGGTTTCGTCAAGATTGATAAGCCTGGAACCATAACCAGTCTGAGACCTACATACACTGATGATTCTTGCACAAATGTCGTGATTACCAGAGTCAAATGCCTTTTGGACAGTAAAATCATACCCGTAAATAAACCATTTACTCTAAGGTGATCACTAAGATGAATGAGACATGTATCACGGTAGAAAACGATCCACGAAAACCTGATTGGTAACCATAAGTATTCCTTTCAAAGTAATTATTGGAGAGTTGAACATAGAACACCTCCAAAATTTTAGAAACTGTGGAGGGAGAAATGCTAAGGTCTGTAATTATTGGCATCAGTTCTATAGTTCTTTTTATGAAAGGGCGTAACTTTCGCGAATTTAAAATAATAGTACATTCGTATTTAATAATAATAAATCGACTTTCCCCAATTCAACCTCGATGAAGCTGTCATCAACTTCCTTGAAGGTAAATACACAATCGTGTTTGACTTTGCTATTATACTGTAATAATCGTTTAATTATAGGAAGCAACGTTAGCAAGGTATTGGTTAAATGACTACCGTATTAACTTTTATTCTGGCAAATCTTGCCATGTAACGAAATGGTGCTATTTTTTTAAGCTTAATCTTGTAACCCATTTCCAGGGGCGCAGCAGACAAAAAAAATACTATAGTATTGTGTGAATTGTATCGCAGCAATCGTTAATAATGCAGACTGACTCAACTTCACATAATCTATTTTAATAGCTTTTCAAATGTGTATATGACATCACTCACGTACCACATTACGGAAATGTGTCTGAAACCTGAAGTCCACTAACAGTGACAAGGTGACCAGGGGCGGCGGAATGTTTTGGAATTAGGGGGTGGGGGAGACGAAGTTAAATTTTTAAATTTTGCTCGGCTACCCCAGCCCGCTTAGAATTTGATGAGCAAAAAAAAAAACGTTGTTGTCTCTAATTTTGTGCTTTCCTGGTCCCTGAAGGTGGTTTTCAAGCCCACAATATTTATATTTACCATAGTTTTTGAGTTGTGAAATGTGAATTTTGAATTTGGAGTGCCATTTCAGGGGGGCCGTCCCCCCTGAGTTATCACTGGGGGACGGGTCCCCCATGCCCCCTCTTCCGCCGCCCATGAAGATGACAATATTTGTATTGTTATTGTCTCAGATTTATCAGTCTCCGGCGGAGGGGGTGGGGGTAGAGAGGCAACCCCGTTGTCGTTGTTAATGGTTCAAGTGAACTTTCTTTTATTGCAGCACAATTTCGGGTGAACTTCCTTGTCAAGTGACCCCCACCACGATGTTTATAACTCCACAGTCCTTCAATGACTTGCAATTAAATTGAAATTATTGTCATTTTTTTTAATATCTAGATAGGCACATTCTATATTTTCTCACTTCAGCCCATCATCATGAAGCTGAGGTTAATGTTTTTTTATACCAAATCATACATCAATTGTGTTAAATGTGGACCATTGAAGCTCCGGGCGTCTAGGGCCTCCCCCACCTAAATCAGCCACTCAGTTTAATTTCGGTATAAATTGTTTTCTTAATGATTTATAAAAGGAACAAACAAAGAGAAAAAGCAATGCATCTTCTACTTCAAATTTACTATTACAAACTAAACAGATTCTATTTGTATTTTATATATCGTCCTCTTTCAATAAACAGATTTTGAATTGACGACTGTTCTGCCTATAATTCAAATTAAAAATGTACTTGTTAAGGGAATTTTCTAAAGTAATTGACTTATATAATCGTGATCTAATGTTCTCTTTTATTAGTTAATGGCCTGTCTACAATATCCCGTTCTCTTTGCAAAAATAAAGTTTAAAAAAGTTTGTCAACTGGAGAGTTCTGAGACTTGTTTTTTTTTTTTTTTGTGCGTGTGTTTTTTTCTTTACATTCAAATGGTAACACAGTCATGCCTCAATTGCGTTATTTTTTTACATTTCAAAAGTATCTACAACACAAAGCACCATTTCCGATCATCTAAAATGTTTGCATCTCAACCCAACAACTATGATGGAGCTGAAATGGGTGTGTTGTTTTCTTCAATTGATGATTCATACTTCAGGTACGTTAAATTAAACCACTTTTAAATGTTTTAATTTTTAAGAGTGCCATTTCCGAGCATCTAGAAGTGCAATATTCTAAAATGTTCGTAGTGCCACCTCCGCAACGACCATGGTGGGGCTGATGAGAGTAAACTACGCTCCCGCACAATCCACCCTCATGTCTGGATCCGCTCCTTCGCAATGAATCCCCTTCAAGCAATCCTGATTACGGGCTTGAGAGGTGCCACATTAAAAGTGGTGAACTATCATAAACCAATCCCAACCGAAGAGCTTTACACATTTAATAACAGTGACTTTAATTTACCACATTTTACAGGGTGCCATTTCCGAACATATACCGGTAGAGGTTTATATTTTTAAAATGTCGCATCTCGATTTGGATGTTTTTTCCAGTTAACATGATAAATCGCGTTAAATTGTGACACTATGAAAAGCTTATTAAACGTACTCGAGTGTTATTATATGAAAAGGTTTGTTTGATTTGAACCCTTCTTTCAAGTATTCCTCGTTACCGTGAGTTTTTCCGGGGCCTTATGACCCTGGATCCCGACCGGAGGCCCTTGGCGGCCCCTATAAATTGCTTGCTTCGCTCGCAAGGTCTGAACATCGGAACCAAGACAAGAAGCTGATCTGGAAATCGGGACATTTTAATGGACTCTAATGTGTCTTTTAGCATGTAGAATATTGTATTTTTCTGGGCCATTAGCCCCTAGACCCCGATTGGGCCCTCGGCGGCTCCCTGGCCCCAGCCTATAGCAAATTGCTCGCATCGATAGGATAGCAAGCCCCACCATTCATTCCAACCTGGCTGTGCCCCTGATTTCATTTAGGCGTTTCCATACCTTATTTGGACTATAATTATTAGCCTATTTAGCATTCTTTATGTCATTTCGTCTTCGATTACGTAATTTGGCATTGTAAAGATCAGTCTTACAGATCAATTGTTTTGTTGCATGATTTATTCATCCACCCATCCATCCATCATATAATTTATCCATCAAATACTTCATCCATCATAATTCATCCATCAATTTTAATACACCAATTTATTCATTTGTTCGTCCGTCTGTCCGTCCCTCCTCCATGGCTGTAGTCGTGCGTCATAAACACTAAAACACATAAAAGCGTCATTTCCGAGCATCCAGCGGTAACATAACATTTTTCAAACCAGGTGTGTCTGACGGACTGAGGTTAGTTAAACTGCGCCGCCCTTCTCCAAAAAATACGCCCCCTCTACAAAATGTATGATTTCGACCAAAGATCTTATAATGTAAAGATAGCGCGCTGGCCGATTTTTGCATGGAATTTCTGTAATGATAGTGGACGCCAC
>JAOTQE010080258.1:0-15786 GCA_025631205.1 Nesometra sesokonis
CCATAAGCCTATACATACCGTCGCTCGATCGCCGAAAGTATGTCATGTTTGAATCGCAATAAAATTCGTTTAAGAGATAACACCATTTTTATTTTTTGGAATTTAAAAATAGAAACATCAAATATTAATATAGTCTTTACAGAAATTTATTTAAAAGTTAGGTTTTTATTTTAGCTTATTTAGAAAAATATTAATATTCACTTCCTGTTTTTTCGCTACGATGTTTGGTTTGTTTACATTTTCAATCGGCATAGGTTGGGTGAAGAAGAATCGTCATAAAAACAATTCTTTTGTCATATATGTATTATGTTTGGTATAGTTTGTACAAATAAAAGTCTCAAATGCTAAGAATGATGTTTATATTGTGTATAATTCAGTCTGGAGCGTACATGCAGTGAAAATCTATGGTAATATTAATACGGAAGTCAACATTCGCACTCGCGCGAAATCTTCGAACTCCATATTCTATCCTACTGGCTGCGTAAGGCTTATGGCTAACTTAGTAATCAAAACGGCTCTCGGAACACTTTTTTTCCGCGTTTCGCCATTTGGCGTTGATGTGTAGGCCCATCGGATAAGTACGATAATGCCCAACAAGCATCTGCTAAGGCATACTGGTCTGAACTAAACAATATTTACTGACCAACCTGTTGACTTACGACACTCAATTTGACTTACATTGTAATTTTACCAGTCTATGACACACTCCGCTGTCACTTACTGCTTGTATCTTTTCATTACGCCCATCGGATAGGTACAATAATGCCCAACAAGCATCTGCTAAGACAGACTAGTCTAGACTAAACAATAACTACTGACCAACCTATTGTTGGCTCTTGACGGCCACAATTGACTTACATTAGTAGTTCTACCAGTCTACGACACACTCCACTGTCAATGACGGCTTGTATCTTTTCATTGGGCCCATCGGATAAGTAAGACAATGCCCAACATGCATCTGCTAAGACGTCCTGGTCTGCACTAAACAGTAGTCTTGATAAGACAGGTAAGCATGGAGACACCTAAGTGGAGAAGCAAGATATTAGTTTTGAATAAATAAAAAAGTGAATACAAACGTAAGTTTTTTGGATAGTTCAGTTTAGAGTGACAAGTTTACCAATGTTGCATTGATTTTATGATTCCAGGACTTTAGAAGGTCCAATTTAGCGATCAATAATAATAAAATAAACTGTTATATAATTTTAGGCTTTTCATTAGAAGGTGGCAGGTACCAGTATTCATGACCATTACATGAGTAGAAAGTAATAGTTTCAGTTTAACGTTTATTTTTATTTCAATATCATATTAACATGGATTAAATGACAAAGAATGCATAAAAATGACAAAAAGGTAGTTAACATAATATTCAGGATCTATACAAGAAGAATTTACATTCTTGTCACGTATATGACTTTTTACAAAAATAAAAACTCAAATCAAAATAAATCATAAGAATGTGTAACATCTGATCCACAGCGCCATGACCATCTTCTAGATGGATACTGGCGTGTATATAAATATACACCAATATTATCATTATTTTACATCGGGTGCCATCTACATTAGCTTGGGCCTATAGCCCTCATTCTTATCAAAGTTTTAAGCAGCATATACTTTGAAAAAGTTAATTCCTACTTAGAACTCTAGTTGAAAACCTGTGCTGCCATGTTTATTCATACCTTTTCAAACTCGGGAGCTGGATTTTTACCCCTGCATAAATTTGACAGTGCCCAGACTGCATTCCTTGTCATTGATATTCTAGTTGACTGTGCAAGTAATCTGTTTAATACAAAAAAAAGTATAAAAGATAATTTATTTGCTTTTAGTATTAAATTATAAGCAGAAATTTTACAACAAACAACTTTAACATACCAACATTCTAGGAAAAAATCTAAGAACTGATATGTAGATAGGTAGGACAATTTCAAGAATAAATGATAGCATACCAAACGAAAAGCAAATTGGCAACCATGAATGGATAAAAATAGAAAATGAGGATGACAAAACAAGAAGATGGAAAAATCAAGCACAGCTGTAGGTGAATAGCCTGAGGCAAAGGTGATGGCGACCACCATGAACAGCCAATTTAGAATCAATGCTTCAGCACTGAAAGTAGTGTCATTTAGTTTTCAGTATAAATTGGTAATGTGTGTTTAGGGAAGGGTGAATTGGTACATGTGTGAATTTTCGTCTTTATTATTGGAAGTTTAAACATCTAAATTTGTGGTGTTAAACATATAGTATGCTCGTAAAATTGGCATAAATTCTTCTTCACCGTAGTCATAACTTCATAATAAAAACTTACATTAGTAATGGAGGCAGAATAGCACAATCCAAAACATAGTCCCTACAATCTGGGCTATCTCCTGCAATGTTTCCTAGCGCCCAAACAGCCTGCAAGAGAACAATTAACACGCAATTAATACAAATATTGCACCTATTTTCTTTGTTGTTGAAAGAATATCAATTAAAAGCATCTCTTCCACAATACTTGGAATGGTTTAGATAGTATTGTTTTTTTAGTTGATTTCATTTATTCGATAGTGTTTGACACTAAGGATAACCTACGAAAGTCCAAAGTGGATTTATTTCCCATGGGTTCCTTCTGGTGGTGATTGGACTTTACAAAATCCCACAGTCTTTTCTGATGCATGTGCTGTGCTCTTTAACCTGCACATGAGCTATATTGCACACAGAACCAACTGTTTAATGACTTATCTAAAAAACGGTGCGATTTTAATTTGTACCTTACTCCAGCCAAATAACAAGGAGAGTTGTGGTATATTCGAAGCAGGAACCAGCAAGTCTCCACGGTCAGTGCACAACACATTGGCTACCACCATTTTATCCAACTGACCAAAATTACACTCACTGAGCTACGCAATTCAAAAAATCTTCATATGCTTATAGTAGTAGCGATTATTATTCAATTATGCCGTTTTGAATGGTTCAATATTATGTAGTATTGAACTGTACTTGGTTCAATATTAGCCGTTGACGTCACTTCACCAAGCACGAGAATTGTTTTTATGCTGTAATCGCACGAACCCACAACAAGAGCTAGCCTAGGCCTAACCACCTGTTAAAATTTGGCATTTCGCACCTATTGTCGATTATAAAGAAGTACAGAAATCTACAAGAGTTGCTGTTAATGTTTTTTCACAATATATACGAAGAAATGGATTTTAATTTTGAAGACATAGGCTAGCTAGGCCTAGTCTAGGATAGGTCTTGGTGGCCTGGCGGCAGGCCTAGACTAAGCCCTGACAAATCAGTACTCACACTTAAGCTTTAATGAATGATAATTACAATATTGAATGCCTGTTTTCGAGGGATAGCGAAAAATATTGTACTTGCTGTGGTAAAATATTGAACTTGTCTTTGACTCCTTCATTATTTTGCCACACATATTGCGGTATCCCCATCAAAGGCATTCAATATTATATAATTATTTACTTACTTGTTCTTGTACATCTTCATTCTGTGCTTTTAGGAGCATAATAAAGATGGGTACAGCTCCAGCTTCTATTACTGTTCTTGTTTGTAGTGATGTTCCTGATGCGATGTTTGTTAGTGCCCAGGCTGCTTCAAACTAAAGGAAATTAATTTAAATATTAAATTATTAATAAAATCAATGAAAACCTCAAAATTAAAGATGTATTGTCACATGAAGAATGACAAAAATTATATTTTAAAAATAACCGACTTATTTTGAAGAAATATACAAGATAAGACTAATTGTCAAAACTAAAATTTACAGTATTTTACATATATTTACCCCAATATTATTTAAAGTTATGCTAAATATAAGCAAAAAAACATCAAAAAGGCTGGAAGCCTCTATAATTTTGATAATTCCTCACTGTAAATATCTTATTTTAACAATTTTTAAATATACTAATTTCTATTCTCAAGTTCTTAACTTTGATGTTACTTTGATAAGAGCAGAGTTAATTTTTTTTAAATTGTTTTGGTCATTTTCATTTCATCTTTAAACATAAAGAATACATACATTAGTGAACATAACAAAGTTACACCCCAGGGTGTTCCCTAAACCCACAAGACCAAACACGACTTTCATCGAGTAGTGTAAAATACGTCTAATTTAAACAAGAGCGCGAGTAGCTCGGTTGGTTAAAACATCGTTTAACATGACCATTCTACAAAAACGAAGGTCAATGGGTTCAAGTCCAACCACAGTAGGTTCTGGCTGTTTTTTTACAGTTTAGTTGAATGAACATTCCAATTGCTGTATTTAAATTTGGTGGTCCACCATTTATTTTTTTCCTGCAAGATCTTAAAACAAATTTAAAACGTTAAATGCATGTGACCTTGCCTACTGGTGCTAGATTAATTAATAATGGAAGAATGCTTTTACTCCCTGAAATCACACTGGAAGCGCGGACCTGGTGAGCAATCGCTCGTTTTAACAAATATGAAAATAACATGTTAAGTTGTCCTATCTTTTCACCATATATTGTAAAGTACATTTAATTTACCCATGATCGCATCATCTATGAGTGAGCTGTGTTAATGCTCCACTGTCTAGTAGAAAATTCTGTGCTAGCAACATACCTTGCGAACAGCCTTTTCTTATGTACAAATGTCTGATCTATACAAGTTAATAATAATTTACTGTACATGTTTTAAATTGTTCAAGGAATCTAATTACTAACAGACAAGTTGTCTGTTACTGTACAATATTGTTATGGTATCCACAGTAACAAGAGAGACACAAAGACAGACTTGTCTAATAAAATCCAATTACATCAAACATTCAAAACCTACATGAATGGTTTAATAATCCTTCTTTATAACATATAAAACCAGTTCACAATTATTTTGACAGTTTAATTCATATCAACTGATTATCTATTTTTATATCGACTTGAATAATGTGAGATTAATGAGGTTACCGTGCAATATTATCATTTTTCAAAATAAAATTTTATAATGCATCTTGTTTTATTATAGAGAAATTAGAAATTCAGATGTGACAAGCAAATCTATCAATATCTTCAGACTATGAACATTTTTAAAGGCATTCTAAAAATTATTTTCCTATCAATTTTCTGGGATCAAAAAGTTGTAAAAATATACTTCCAGGATATTTGTTTATTTATTTTTGTATTTATTTCCAATGTAACAAGTATACAAAGGAGGAGGCTTAATAAGTTGACCGAAAATCGGTCAACTTTAAGTTATAGCCCCCTTTATATAATTACAATTAAGTATAATTTGCATGACAAAAGCAAAATACATAAATCAAACCAAAAAATACAAATTAAAAGTACATAGAAGTCGTATTGATAACTAGTCGCATAACACTTAGTTTTACTCTTAAGGAGTGGGAAATTATAATAGGTAAAAATAAGGTAAAACCACATTTAAGTGAATAATACAGATGAGACTTATTTTTACAGAGGTGAGAAATTTAAATTGGTAACAATATGCAGATAATGAAGATTGGGATATGTAACAATGCAGATAATAATAGAAGAAACTTATTATATTTCATCATAGTGGTACACCAATTTACAACTTATATCCTGCAATTATTACTGTATCCTAAAGAACATTCCACACCCACAATGTCTACATTTTTCCAACATATATTCATTAAAACATGATAAAATGTGAAAAAGTCAAATTTCAGGACAAAATTGGGAGCTCTACTAGAATCCCTCATCTGATAAAGAATGCAACATATCTATTTTGATGGACCAGTTGAAAATTTAGGTTTTCTCCTGGGTTTTAAGTTTGATAATTTGAAAATAAAAAATTTAGGTTGACAATGGCTCAGCCAGTAGTACATGGACCATAACAAAAATTATCCTTTCAATTTTAATTTCCCCTCCCATCACAGGCCAACATATTGCCCACCCTAACTCGAAAAAGAAATTTATTTTTTACCATTAATTTCAAAATCACCAATTTTCCTTACAAACATGTCACACACAGTGGTGAGATTATCACCAAGTAGTTAAAACGGTTAATAGGATTTTATTAACAATGACAAAACATGTAACAATCTATTGTTTCATAATAAAGAAGGTGATGAGCATAGAGAAAAGGGTATACGCTTTCGGAAAAGGTATACCTCCATAGTCAGTTGACCATTAAAAATCTCCATGAATTCAGTTTTTACAACTTGGCACTCCTGGTAATACTGTACCTGTAGTGTAAACATGGCTTCACCTTCCTGTTGTAAAAATTCCACAAATCGTGGAATAATTCCGGTTTGGATTACTTCATTTATTGGTGGATTTGGTTCTGAAAATTAAAAAAAAATTATATTAAAATACTAGTGATAAAGAAATCTTTGGATGTGATCTGGGTTCTGAACATCAGAATTTTTTCACTCAATACTTACTGCTTTAAGGAAAATACAAGAAATACAATATTTTATAATCATGGTATTTTTTGCATTAATAAAGAAAAAATGCAAGTCTGGTCTAGTGAAGTGGGCGATTTCTTTGAATGAAGTCCAGAGCCACGTTTTTATGGGCTGCCATTATAAAGATGATGGTGAAATTACAAAACAGTTTTGTTTATACCAAGATGCTTTGTATGAGCATAGAAGCTTCTTATTTTCAAAAAATTGCTATGGGAGGGGAATCCTCACTCTACCACATCCACGACTGGCTTACTCGGTCTTATCGAAGCCAACTCTCTCCTGTTTCATGTCCTGCATTGTTTGAACTTTCTCACTCAAATCTAATTTCAAAACTTGGCATCTCTGTGAAGCTTCTTTGTGACCACATCAAAAAAGTATGATATGTTATTGTTAAGAGGTTCTGAACACGCATTTTCTTTGAAACAAAAAGTACTGCCACAACCTAGTGGTGTCCTTTAAAACAGAGTTTCTGTTCACAAAAATTACACACACATACATGCTTCGCATAAAGAAACATTGTACTTCAATGTGTTCAATTACACAAGTGTACTATGTGGAGTCTGCATACACTTTTGTAAGCTATAGTCACACTTCATCTTGGAAGGTATTAAAAATTAACATCGTGTTCATACACTTCAAAACAAGTAAAATTCAAGGATAAAAATCCAGGTCATATTTTTTTCAACAAGACATAATCAGTGGTCTTTACAGTAGCTAGCAAAATCCAAGGATGGGCGGCATCTATGTAAGGATAGAGGTAAAATGATTAAAAAAAGTATTTTTACCTTTTTCAGAGGCTTAGAGTAGGTGGCAGATTGGAATTTGGCTGGGTGGAAGGCCTTAGGGTGGATGAAATTTTTAGGTTTGGTATAAAACCAAAATAAACATTTGGGATTTTTTTTTATTTAAAATTATAATGAAAATTTTACTTAATATAAATTTGAAAGAAAGTATAATATATATTCCAAGCAATGAGATACACGCCATCGTGACATGATTCAATATTTCAACATAAATTATGTCATCATCAGGAATCATTCCTGATGATGACATAATTATGTCGAAATATTGAATCCTGTCACAATGGCTTGTATCTCATTACTTGGAGTATGCATTATACTTTCTTACTTGAAGATGATTATTGGACCTGTTAGAAAAATTTGAAAACCCAATACAATTTCTAGGACGTTTAAGTACATTTGAATTTTTTCCACGAATTTCAACACTGGAAAATACACCTTACACTAGTTTTTTCCAGGACAAACCAAGGCGCTGTGCTTTTTAAAGTGCATTTCATGACCTACAATTCAACACACGATGATGACAGACTATTATGTTTAGGAAATGAGATGACATTAAAACGGAAGTCAAATTAACGATTTGGCATTATATCATTCTTGGCTTGACTCACTACAGAATTTCCAATGATGAGTCAAAACAATGCGTAACATCTTATGGCAAAGTTAAGTGATTTTAAACACTTTGAAAAACCTCCACAATATAAGCACAGTACAGTAGAACCTATTAACACTTTTGACTGCCAAAGACAAATTCTCCGTCTTCGCTTACTCATCGTTTGACTGCCAAAGACGGAGATTTCCGTCTTTTTGGTTTTATTACAGAATTCATCTCAATAAGTATTCATATACTCATAAAACAAATTTCAACATGCAATTCGACCTGGACCAAAATTTTGGTGTTTAGAAAAGACCCACACCTCTGGTCAAATGAGGTCATATTCACATAAACACAGGCTGGAAATGTGCAGTGATCATAAAAACGTTTTTATAAACATAAGTTATCCAGGAAATATGGACAAGTTTTTCAACGAAATTGATTACCTAGTACTAGAAAATGCAAGTAAAAACTTATTTTACTACAGACTTTGACATGGATTTAAAATTTTTTTAATTTAGTGCGTTTCATTTGCCTAGAAGGCCTGGCCTGGCTAGAAGCCTAGCTAGCGTCTGAATGCACATGCTCTAAAACGTTGTAAACACACAATTTTTGCCAGTTTTAATTTTCAAAACTGTTAGTAGTATCCAACACACATTACTAAAGATAATTTTATTTATATTTTGGTATTTTCAACAGCATTTAGGCTACATAAACATCGGAGATAAAACCACACATTTGATTGTGAACACTCGATCGTTCGTTCGTAGCGAGCATTGCCGGGGTCGAAATTCCATCAGTGTTTTGACTAATTTGTTGCTCAAAAAAGTGTGAAATCCTAAAAAGTACTCCCATTTCATTGGGCATTTTATACATTGTGGTTTAGTACCTGAATAGAACATCTGGTATCATTTTGAAGCTTGTGTGCTTGTCTTTATTGTGGTGTACAGTTTATACATATTTATACACTAGTATATTCTCAAGAAGCATTGAAAATTAGGCGAATTTTGCTGAAATAGCTGGCACTGAGTGTAGTTTAAAAACAAAAAAGGGCTGGCAGTCAGTGTTAAAAGCAGTTTTCATTATTATTACCTTCAGTCAAAAAGGAAATCCGAGAATAGTGTAATTGCCTGTTTATTTATATGAATATCTTTCTGTCTGCTGCTCCAATTGTAGCAGGAAAAAACCCTAGGACCAATTTACTTCAAGTTTACAAATTCAAGTCTGTTCTTGTTTCATAACCAGGACCAGTGCTTCCTTCAATTGTTACTGGTCCATAGCCAAATTCACTAGCCCTTATTTTCTCACCAATACTGACCCAGACTTGCACTCAGCCGATAAAAATTAAACAGTTGTACCTTTGCCTTATTTTGAGGATTTTAATAAGTGATGAAATTTACAAGCTCTGTTCATTTTTTCATTTATTATATGATAAAAATGATAAAAATAATAATAATAATAAATAAATAATATCATGAGTATTTTATTGTAATTTTTACTAGCTAATCCCTAGAACAACACCATTGGCTTGTTGGTGATGATGGTGCACTTTTGGTTGTGTATTGGTTGTGTTTGTGTTACAAAATTCCAACCCCTGAATGTTCAAAAGTAGAACTTTTGTTCAAAAACAATAATGTGACACTCTATTCAGAACAGGAAACCTATACACATTTGTTAATTTCATTTCATTATATTTCTTCAGTCACTATTTTCTGTTAACAAACCTTTTGAGAGTAGTTTCCTGAATTTTTGTGTTGCTTTCAATTGTAGTTCCTGGTTTTCAGACATTATGTCCGACACCATTTCTGCTGTTATGGTTGCCTGTTAAAAATAATGTTAACTGTCAGAACTACTAATTTGATAATAAAATTTTAGTCTTATATAATAGCTATTTGATATTTAATAAAATCCTTTTAACATTGTGTTGTTTAGCTGATGGTTTTTGTTGTTGCCTATTAAAATAACAAAGTGTTAACATTCATTTATATTATTGGGGCATGTCATGAAAAAACACTAAGCTGTCTCAAAATTAAAAAACGGGAGTTAATATTGAAACCACATTGCATTGGTTTTAAGCTTTAAAAGTTATCAAAAACAGGCATTTATAATCAAAGTGAAAATTTGGTTATAATTCCTGTTATGGTGTAAGTTTTGCCCAACCTGACGTGAAAAATGTACCGAATACTCAGTACATTTGAGAACACTTGTGAAAAAATCTTTGCAAGTTATTTTCGGGTGAGACTCGAACCTACGATCTCCAGATAACTAGCCCGGCATCATACCTCTACACCACCGAGCTTGCGCATAGTGGCTGAGTTAGATTCGAGCCCAATGAAGCAGCGGGTACTGCAATGTGAATAATTATTGTTGTTGTAATGTTACAAACAACTGAGTTTGCGTCAGGAGAATCAAGTAGGGTGTAAGTACCGAGTATTCGGTGCATTTCCCACGTCAGGTTGAGCAAAACATACACCTTACTTGATCCTCCTAACGCAAACTCACTTGTTTGTAACATCACAACAACAATAATAATTCCTGTTATTTTGTTTACTTGCTTATTTTTCAATAACTTCATGTGTGCTAATTTGGCAGTTTTGCCATGCTTTTCCTCATTCATTAAACTGTTGTTAATGTTAAAAAATAGGTTTTATTAGTAAATGAATTCATTAGATCTGTTCAAAAATTTTGTTGAATATTATATTAGATGACCCAATGAAAACAATATAGGAGATCATGACAAATTACTGCAGTAATTCAATGACAATAGTGTTAGTTGTGTGCTAATGCAGTAGATAGCAACAGATACTACAGTATCTGAAGTAGAATTGTGACATGAAATGTTGATGTCAAAATGTTTATACTTTAATAGTTGTTAGTTTTGCCTGAACAGTACTGGCTTTTGTGTAAACGGTGCCACAGAAGTGTTTATACTGTGTATTCTCACCATTTATACAAAACACATTAAAACGTCCATTCTAACGAATGTTTCAATATTAATTCAAGCAATAAATTAGTATGAAAATAAGAATAACACATTTTGCTTGCTTATATTCTTCCTTTATAACAATTTTAATTTAATTATTAGTAAATCGTAACTTGTTGCCAAAACTTTTTTATAACTTGTTTCGCAGACATTTTTGGAATAAAAATAAACATTTATTTTTGTTTAGAAACAAATATTAAAAATAATTATTGTTTCACAAAATGTGTGCATTTTCAGGTAAATATACACAAATCAAATGTATTTAAAATTTTTATTCCAAATTTTGAATTATTTATGTGAGAGGGTATGCTAAACAGGCCAAAAATGTAATTGTAATAATTTTTTTCCATCCTAATTTTTCAATGTCGGAGGGTTTGTGAAACAAGGTATAAGAAAGTCCTGCCTTACCATTAAAGAGGTACTCCAGGATTAAAATTACTATGAATATATCTATAGAACAATTGTATGTGATCTATCTGACAAAATTTCACAAAATTTTGACAATGAGATAATGAAGAAAAGCACTTTCCAAAGTAAGTCTTAAATCGAAAGGTGGTCTATTACCCATATTACACAATGCTAAAGAATAGGAAAATTATGGAATTTGAAAGGGTTGTGATTGGTGATGGTGATTGTAATGAAAAATAATTAATTTTTTTCATTGGGATACCCAATGTTGATTGGGGAATGGGAGGGGTAGTGCAACAAGTGTGTAGACCCCCTAAAAATACAGGTCCTCTTCAACCAACATAGGACAGACAACACATGGCCTATACCCATGTTTCATACCATAGTCCTAATGCAAATACTGTAGAAAAAATAAAATGTTTTTTTACTTGTCAAATTAAAAACCTGGAAGATATTGCCGATGGCGTCTAATTCGAACCATCCCACTAATTAGAATCCGATTATATCTAGTCACGTTTTTTGTACTGGATTTTGCTTTCCGTGTTTAAAAAAACAGGGCGACTTGATTTTGATCAGGGCCAGTGGCGTGTATTTGTTACTGGCCCTGCTGGCTACTTGGGATAAGTAGTTAATTCCTAGCCCTGCACAGCTGGGCAGTTTTAACAGTGAGGATGCCCATTTATTGGAGCTACAGTATGAAGCTTACGATATGTTTTTTTCACTTTTACATTTTAAAATTCTAAACAAGGTTTAACAAATATTGTAGAGTTTGCATATATTGTTTAATTAGTAAAGTGGCTTGTATAGTTTAAATCAATACATTAGACTTACAGCTGCTGTGTTAGATATGATCGGATCTTGTATAAACAGGTCATCTTGGTCTGTTACATTTCTTCTTTTGAATAACTGAAATAAAACAATTCACATAATATAATAATACAGTAGCTGGCAATGCATACAATACAAAATGTTAACTATATGGACATTAAAAATATCAACTGCATAACATTTGGTCCCTTTGACTAAATTATACATTTACCTATTTTGTAAGATAACATATAATGAGAATATAAAAATCACATTCAATAAAACCTTCATTCCTCCTCTCCAATTTCAAATCCTGGGTATGTCATGTATCATTAAAATAGAATAGTATACCTGTACAAGAAAACTTAAAAAAACACTTTGGCAATCAATTCTGTTTGGTTTTTTGTATAGTTCGGAAATGAGAAGTCTATTTACATGACCTTTACATATATATCGGAAATTTCATGTCATGTTTATAAAGTGATTTGTCATATGTTCCCTGGTATAAATCCTACTAAATTGAACATGGAACCACAGTCAGTGTGTGATGTGGACAAAACTCTATAAGCCCATTAACATTCAACATAGAATCACAATCAGTTTTTATAACAGGATTCAAAATTATGTAAACAAAAAATAATTTTATAAAACAAATCAAATACTGTACTGGGTTGGCTTATGCCTAAATATGGTATTTGATAATTGACAAAAAAAAAATTGAAATTTTGGAGAAAATTTTAGCCTAGTTCATTCTTCTTCTACAGTATTGCTTACCAGTTTTCTCCCATTCACGTAGGTCATTTTGAAATTTTGATTACAAAAAGAAGAATTACTGTTAAGTGACTTACTTTCATATACGAGAGTTGGAAAGAACAGCTTGAACTGGAATTAAACTTTTTTCCCAAAATGGTAAAAGGTTTATCCTAAAATCTGAAAAGCTTTGGGAAGGGAAACATTAGGATTTTTTCTACTGACGCAACAAACACTAATCAGCTTGATGGCTAACATGGTTCATGAATGTCCTTGCTGACAACATAATATAATAACTGTATATATGTCACCCTATGACCTGATTCAGTAGGGATACACCTGCTTAAATTCTAGTATTTTACAATATGGATAAATCTATAATGTTACACATGTCATTTTCATTAACTGTTGTAATGTTATACAGTATACATTACTAAAATAGACCATCCTTGAGACCATCACCATTTTTTTTTTTTCCAGTTTGGTTTAAGGTCTATTTATACAATGACGATAACGATCTTGACAATTGCAGGCCACAGGATTTCAAATATCGTGGAACTACTTTTGGATTCCATGCCATGATCAGTGGCGGTGCTATGGGGAGGGGTGGAGAACGGCTAGGGGCTACAGCTGCTGCCCCCTTGTGTGAAATTTAACCTTTGTCAGGGACGAACCTGCTTTGTACGGTATTTTTAAAGTCCAAAAAAGCCCCAGCCATACAAAAAGCACCTAAAAAAAACGCGAAATACGCCAAAAACTGTTTTTTTTTGCTTGACAAATTAAAAACAGGGGACACGGCCACCCCAATCTAGCTCAATCTGTCGGGGGTGCCCTGCCTGTCGTGGGTACTGCCCTGCCGTTGGGGAAATCGTAGCGCCGCCACTGCCTGTAATCATGAGAAACTATTGTTAACTGTTTTCATATAAATTATGAATAGGCCTACAATAACTAGGCTAGGCCATACATGGGAAACGGTTTTTTCGTTTCAGTGACTTCTTGATCATGGTAACTACATAGTACCGGAAACGATAGTCAACGCCCAATCCTATGATCCAAATTGATAAAAAGAAGTTTACAAGAAATTGGAGACATTTTCATACTAGAATGATTCAGTCACAATTTGACATGTATGATGGCAAATATATTTTACAAAATGTAAAATTACGTCAAAATCAAGTAGAAAAATTTAAAATCATTAAAACTTCAATGATTATTGTCTTTATCAATTATAACGTCATTTGATTAGATTTGTGAAAATAATATTTTCGTCGTATAAATACTACTCCAACTTTTGTGTAATTTCTATAGTAAAAACACATCTTTACCCATTTGCGAGGTCCCACCACAAAATGAGTCACATTTAGGGGATATGAAATTGAGATAATCACTAAAATAGGTCCAAGGTTTAAATTTTAAGAAATTTAGTTGTCATCAATTATGAGTAGTATTGTAGTATACTTTTTAGATGAATTTTCATGGAGGAAATGGCCCTTTATGAAGATTTTCTAAGATTTATAGTCTTTTAATTGTTTTATAGTCTTTAATTATTCATTTTTAGATTGCATTGGGCAATTTTCTAAAAACTTCAGTTTCCATATGAAAACTTCAAATACACATATCTTCCTACCATGAGACTCACTTCGTGATCTCACAATTATCATAGTATAAACACTAACAGGCATTTAGAGTCAAGTTTACCGATCTGTAAAATGGGTTCATGCTTTTGAGACTTTACACAGTCTTCAAATTTTTCTAATTAATTTTGTTGTAAATTATTGATTAACTCCAACAATAAAATTGGATGGATGTTATGTTATTTTTTGCACAAGTTACTGTCATCTGTTTTAATTAAATTGAGTTGAATTTTTTTATCTGTAATACTAAACAAGTGAGTTCTTGATGAATATGAATATTAGTGTCAATACTGTTTTCCTGAAAACAGTAACAGTACACTTTCACTATAGTATATAGGGTACTGTTTTGTGGTATTTTAAGTTATAATAAATAATGTAAAATTTATGGATGTATTAGTTAATTTTCTCATTCACTTCCCTGTCAAGCGATATCAATCAGTGCAGTGCCACACCTATAAAAATCACACAGGAATAGTGTTATAATGAACTGATTTTACGTATGAATGACATCTAATCATTGATATTTTTTTTACAACGGTACAGTACAATCATGGCTGTGAATGATAAATATCCCGGACACATACAACACAAATATTGATATTGTAACAATTTGCATACCCATTATTTTCACGTCAAATCTCTACGCAGATATAAACAAGAGGGGCCAGCAATACAGCCACAATCACACTGGACATTTTTTGGTAAAACTGCACGCTGGCTAGTTTTCCCATAATTAGTCCAGTGCGAACAGCTTACCTAACTATTGGTATCCAGGTATTTCAGAAGTTGCTTGTACATATTAATAGCATAGACTGCTTGTGATCATTGGTGGCGCTGTAAAATCAATCAGATACAAGCGACTTGGGGCAAGTCTTCTACAGTACCGTATTTCTCAGCAGCCCAAATTCACCTGATGGCAGTTCAACAGTTGGAAAGTCTACTGCTTGAAACTTCCAAATTTTACTTTGATTGTTTATTGTAATGGTGGCAGCCCTGTTAGATTGTTACGGATGGAACTTGAAAATTTTGATGGCTGCCAAAACACACCACGAAATCTTCCTTGATCCGCTACTGTGAATGTTCTTGAGATTTCAAATTTCCAATTCTCAACAATACAGTACATTTTAGAAAGTATAATGCATACTCCAAGCAATGAGATACACGCCATCGTGATGGGATTCAATATTTTGACATAAATTATGTCATCATCAGGAATGCACAGTACATTATATTATGTAAATTTGTCAACTTTTTGTTATCAGTAGATCACCAATATAATGTAAGAATCTTGCAATGTAATGAAATGTAATTAGTTAGATTTATATAGCGCCTTAAACCGTAGTCTCAAGGCGCTGTGGACCAGATGTTAACACATTCCTATGACTTTCTACGCCCCTAAGGGTCACGTCATG
>JAOTQE010080269.1:0-15786 GCA_025631205.1 Nesometra sesokonis
TGAACGAATGAATTTGTCCTGATGTCGTGCTTGCTTTTATACTATTAACATCATCTGCTATGCAAATTTCAAACTTTTGCGACTACGTACTGTAAGAGGTGAAAGTCGCCAAGTGTAGTAGCTTGAGGCATTATTCGCAATTTGCGTAACTCCAGAAACAAAAAATAATATGTTGTATACAGTTTTAATAAAGAAGTAAGCATTTCAACGTGTATTTATAATGACATTTTAATTCAATTTTAATGTTAATGTATTACTAGTTGATAATTAATTGTTTATATATCGTAGATATTTAAAGTGACACCCATACAATGCTGGTTATCAGGAAATATATAGGGAAAGAGCACAACGCAAATAGCCACAAACGTGTGTGACAAGACCGACAGGCAAACAGACAGACAGACAGACACATTAAAATTTGTCACAAATTATATTTCTTTTGCCTTATAATTTTTTTATCATTACCATTACTGGCAGTAAATTTATACATATGCCCATACACTAATGTTTCATGTACACTCAGAAGTACAATATATCTATGGAGATGAGTTATGTGTTGGTGGGGTGGGGTTTGGGGTGCACAGTAGGTTGTGCATGCTGCATTTTGCATTCTGTGTTGGTACAAACAACCGCATTCAGGAATATACCTATCTTCCTGGTCAATATTCAGTTTTACCCCCAACTCTTATGTTTTGCCATACAACATATGGCATATATTATTTTTTTTATGTTGAAGTACATACACAATATCTAAGATATATTTTTTTTAGATACGAAGAAGCACATATTGGCTACGACTGGTGCATTACAACATTAGAAGGCAAGATGCGTAAGCCTGATGATTCAAATAATTTAGGGGAAGTTGAGGCATCCCATGAGAAGGAAGAGGTGTCCGATATCCAGGCACTGTTGGGAATGAGCCTGGAAAACTTTGCAAAATTATTGGCAAAACAAAAAAGATACTCAGAAGCTGAGGCTGCTTATCTAAAAGCCATTGAAATCTGTCAGAATGATCTCTCAACAAAGGATAACAAGCATCCCCAGGTTAGTGAAAATTCTCCAATGTTAATGTTTAGCAACTTAGGGTAAAATAGTTTTTATACATTGTGTCTCAAACATTTTTGGGACAATCAGCTAAAAGGAGGGTGGAATATAAATGTAAAATTTTATTTTTCAATTAGCAAGTTGTATCTACAAAGTAGAGGAAAAAATAAATATAAAGATTTTTGTTTCAACAAATTTCATAAATTACAATTATTAACACAATATTTGCATTTTCAGAAAAATGTTCAGGGACTGGAGGTTGAAATAAAAATTGTTTTTTTCAAAATTTGAATTATTTTTGTCAGAGCGTTAGCTAACAGGCCAAAAATATAGTTTTATTTTTATTCCAAATCATATTTTTTTTTGCCTTAGAGGGTTCGTGAAAGAATGTATGAAAACATTCTTGCCAAGGTGTGCTTGTTTTCAAAATGCATACTGCATTGGCAATGTATGTTGAATTTCATTTTTTTTTGCTGCGATATGGATATTATTTGTATACATTTGATCTAATTTGATATAATTTTTAAGACATAAATTGAATAATAATCTCTTATAAAGTATTTAATCATCTTCATGAGCTAAAGGGAGTTTTCAGTTTGCGAAAATTAACAAGGACTTCCTTTAGTTAATTAGTCATTAATTTAGTCCTTAAACAATTAAGAAGCAATAATCATCCTAGCATTATGGTATCCTTGTTATGTACAGTATTATATGAAAACATGTTTAGGTAAAATTCTGAAGAAATGCTTATGGCATTTACATTCTATTTATTTATGTCTTTGGATAAATAAAATAATTCAATTTCGATTATTTTATTAGTCATCATTCTTATATAAACTTAAGAAAAGAAATAAACAAAACTACCTACATTATAAACTAAAAATATAATTGAATGTGCATAATTTTTTTCTCCTGCCCCACCCCCTTCCTTACTGTTTTTTTAAAACAAACCATATATAATGTAAAACAAGGAAAAAATGGAAAAAAAGGTAAACAAAAATATTTACCAAAAATAAGAAACTGCCGTCCAATTTGCAGACCTTATATTTTTATGGAAAAACAGTTCTGTGTTTGAAAATATAATCAAATTGTTACATATTTCATTAAATATCCACCACAAATATTATGTTTAAATGTAGTGAGATTGTACCAAATGAACTATAAGAATATGCTTGTTTAGTTTATGTACCTCAATTTGAAATTAAATTGTTAAATTTAAAATGTTTACTGAAAAATTTTCATAAAACTAGTCTCCTTTGAGATAGAAAAAAAATGAATTTGAAGCAATTATGTCATTATAGAATTTAATTATGTTTTATTACTGTGAATAATAATGTAATTAGTCCACTTTGCTACTAGCCACTTTCCTCTTAAACTTCAGTTAAACAGTAGTGTTATCAATCATTACTAAACTGAATTATTTGATTATTTAACTCAAATGTAATTACAGATATACGACTCCTAGTCTCATTTAATAATCGGACATGGGACTCGAGCCAGATTGTAGAATTTTGATCATCTGAGCATTAGTGTGATAAACGTGTATGTTGATAGGCCTAGATGGTGGCCTATTAGTACATGTAAGTGAAGTTTTAAAGCCCAGCCCTAAGGCTTCAACACTGTCTGGTCTACCTCCCATTCCCAGTTGGATAGGTCCACACTGGATTCTGAGGATGTCATACAACAAGTCGCAAGGACATGCAATGATACAACAATTTTCTTTAAATTCCACTTTTCCAATATCAATATTTATATTTACTATTTAATTTTGTTAAGAGTATGCAGTGCTCTAAAATGATTCCCTTAGAGAACTTATTATCTTGGGATAATATTAGTGTTATAATGTATGGAGAGACAGGTTTTATTAAGTTGTGATCTGTGTTATATATCAAGTATGAGTCTTTGTAATTAGGTTACTTACTGCCATTTTCATTTTATACTCTAATTTTCTGAATAGTTATTTTCCCATGTTCATTCAGTGTTGGAAAATAGCAAAACTAACACTTTTTTTCTTTTGTGTTTTCTTTTTTATGTTAATAAACATTTCATGATTTAAATTCAATGAGTACATTTTAAAAGTCTCAATTAGTCAGATTTTAGTAATAGTGTCATATATTTTAGATGTTCTAAATACACTTGGTAATGTTTCACATAATTAAAGTTCCATTACTTCCAAAACCCCAGTTTATAATATAAATAAAATAAAACATTTTTTTAAAGTTATAATCTCTATGCCTATAAATACAAAAGGTTATAAATATTTTACATTCAAAAATTAAATATATTATGATAATAAAAAAATATTAAAACACATTAAAATTAAGAAAGAGATGCAGGAAAGCTTATAATAATAAAAATAATAATAATAGAGATGGATTACTCTAAGCGGTCTCTAAATAGTCTTAACATATGTCTATAATTGTGACGTCATGCACGTTCTTCAGGGCTGTATCTAGAAAAATTCAAGGGTGGGTGGCAACAATAAGGGTGGATGGTAATATGAACAAAAACGTTATTTTTATCTCTTCCAGTGGCTTAGGGTGGGTGGCTGGTTGAAATTAGGCTGGGTGGAAGGCCCAAAAATAAGCTTTCTGTGGGTGAAAAATTTTTAGGGTGGGTGGCCCACCTCAGATCAGCATAATTACATCTCTGGGTCTTTACCGCAGTCTTAGTAGTTAGCCGTCTTAAATATTAAAGCCTGATTGGTGTTAAATTCCTTACAATATGGCATCATTATTTTACCTTACATTGCCTGTTTTAATAAATTGTTAACCGTTGGCTTGTCCTGGTTACTAGATTTAGACTCCAGAGAATCAAAGATTTATACACTTGATTTTTTAGGATCCACCCAAAAAATAAAATTCTGTTCTTAGTTTGCATTTTTATATTTTTGGAAGTACTAAAATGAGATAAATTTGGTAGATCAGCATTACTGTATATTTATAAATTTGAACATAATTCAAATTTAGAATGTTTTAATTGTTTGGGACTAATGCTACATAACATATGGCAAGTAAGAACACAGTTTGGTTTTTGAGTGAACCCTAAAAAATAAAGTGGTTATTTTTTTTTTTTGCATTTTTCAAAAGAGGTGGGCCAAAGAAACTCCACTTTGTCCAAAAAACACCACCGGCCAGACAAAAATGACCTGGCCATTTAAAAAACAATTTGATCACTCCAGTATATCAAACGGATAATGTGACATCAATACAGATGTTTTAATTGAAGGCAGCTTAGCTCCAAAACGATTTTTAAGCATTATTGTTCATGGCGTCGGAGAGACGCCCTACGCTAAAACATAGGGTTTTTTATGGCGTCGGAGAGACGCCCTACGACCTGAAAGGGTTAACAAAGTTGTTAAAGATTTATTGTCATTTATATGATGGAAAACATCATCAAAAGTAGTCTTAAAATTGAAGTGAGATGAATGTTAAGACCTTTGAAATAATATATAATGTATAATTTTTACACATGGCTTAAGATAGAATCCTCAATCAACACAACTTTAATTGAGGCATTGTACATTATTTATATGTTAAAAAATACTTCCTCAAGTTGAATTCCTGCTTTTATTTAAATTTGGAATAAACTAAACTTGCTAAGTTGATAAGTTGACTGATTTTATGCATGGCTTTTAGGCCTACTTTTGCGAACAATTTTGCTTGACAACAAGCTTTGCTGAGTTTTTTCTATAGCTGCAATTCCCACTCTTGACCTAACTTAAATTATATTTTTTTGTAAATTAAACCAAATCAGCTGTGTTCTAATGAATCTTTTACTAGAGAGAATGCTGATTAATTCTTTAAAAATGATGACACTTGCTATTAAAATTCAGTGTGTAGTTTAACCAAGTTTGTGCACAACATCCATACTGCTGCATACTATGTGTTTGCATTATACCCAAGATAACCAATTTCTGTGATGTCATTCAAGATCACCGAATCCCTAGAGCTATAAGAAAGTGTACCAGAAAATAAAAAAGGAGACTGAAGATTTTGTAAACAGTGCAAAATAGAGTATCAATACTTGTTGTTAATAACTATACTCTAATGTAAATGTTGACTGTTATATGTTTATGTCTTTATAATGAGTATGTTATTTTCATAGTTAATTTTTAATGGCTATAAATCTTTAATGAAGGTATTAACTAATTTGCAAGTACCCTGTTTTGATTTATAAAGTAATTTCACAATACTGTATTCATTTAAAGTGAATACAGTAATTTGAAAATGATTAATACATTGTTTTTTTGTCATACTAATGGATGACAACAGGAATTTAAACATGGTCATAATATTTCAACGCCCGAGTTTTGTATTGTTTTTGGTAATAACATTGGTATTGTTTTTAAAATAACTATGAACTAATTTTGTTATCATAACAAAGATGAAAAAGTCCTACGAAGAAGCTGGATGTAACATCATGGAAAAAAAAAGATGGATAGTGAAAGGCTAATATCAACCAAGATTGACATCACCTGGCGAGACCTTGAGGCACTGAACCAGTTCAAATACCTTGGTTCAATAATCAAAGAGAAGGGTTCAAGAATAGAAGTAATAGCAAGAGTGGCATCACCAGTGTTGCAGTACATAATACCATTAGACAAGCAATAGGCCCATTTGAAGACCTCCTGACCACTGCAAAGAAGAGAAAGTTGAAATGGTATGGGCATATTACCAATAACCTGTCCATGCACATCCTCTAAGGTACCACCAGAGGAAACAGATGACGAGGCAAAGGAAAGAATGGGCAGACAACACTACTGAATGGACTGGAAAATCTTTTTCAAGTCACAGAAGATGGCACGTAACCGAGATTTATGGAGGGAGCTGGTGAGATGTTCAAGTGTGAAGCGACCCTACGGCCACAACAGGTCACGGGACCAGTAGCAGTAACATAAAAAAAATGAAAGCATAAGTTAAGCCAAATATTTTTTTTAAACTGGGTCAGTCAGTTGGGAATGCATTATATATATTTTGAGTAGGCTTTTAATGTATTATTCCGTAAATTGGATTTTTTAAAATTCCTATAATTTAGTCTAATTTTAGTAGGCTAGTTTGATGCCAATACTGTTATGTCACCTCAGAAGAGCTGTCTTGCCTCAAGGCAAGTTTGTGAAGTGTAATGGGTTTGTGGTTATGTTAGTTTTATTTTTTTGTTGCTGTTTCAAGAAGTTTTTTGTTAAAAAGTCAGTTTCCTGGCTTGATGGTCGTCGTTCCTTCCTATAAATAAATGTTTGCACCTGTAACCACACCCGGAGTTTCATTATAGGTTTCATCATAGGACTGTTTGTCAAACATTGACACTGTTAAAATTTAACAGTCATCGCAATTCGCGTGTACCCATGACACAAATCACTCTATAATTTTACTGATTCCAAAACATCTATTTTTTCATTCAATTTCCATAAAATAAAATCACTATGGGTATGTTGGGTTGACTTAATTTCAAAATGCCCCGAGAAGAAAAATCACTTATAGGCAGGCTACTACCTAGGTTTGTTACGTGTGCATTTTATTTTCTCCCTTGAGGAAATCCACGATGACACCGTAATTTACCTTTCTACTTGATCTAGTTTTATTATATATAAACCTATATGGGGTAAGGCATGGCAAAACTACCAAGTTGTCACAAAATGGTAAAATGGAATTAATATTAGAACCTTATTACACATGTTGTAGCTTTAAACTGAGGTTTCAATTATCAAAATTGGGCATCTAGTTATGAAACAAAATATTAAAAAAAATCTTTTGTAATTCTTTATATTTCTTCTTGTTTATTTGCTTATTTATCAATACCTTCTTGTGTGACAACTTGGTGATTTTGTCATGCTTTGCCCCACATGTTTTTTTTTTTTAAATTACCATTCATGTTTTTGTGAGAGGTGTGTTGTAGACTTGATTACGAATACCAGTAATAATCCTTTATATTTATTTAAAAAGTAGAACACAATGTTAAAACATCACAACATAATTTAAATAGAAAGTGATAGTGACTGAATATCAGCTAATTACATTAATATGACCTGGACATAAATAAAAATGTTGATATCTTTCTATGTCTGCAGTCAGCCCGAGAAATTGAAATTGGTAATGCAGATGAGCAGACATTTACAGAAAAGGAAAAGATACATTGCAGAATAAAAAAATAATGTATTAATGACAAGGCCAATTGTAAAATTAATAAAAAATAATAAAACAGTATGTTATAAAACACATTATGAAGTTTTACAACATATACAATGGGAAAATATAATCAGCTATAAATTAGATTAGTTGTTACCCTTGGTAAAAGGCTTTCCTTGGCACCCTTGTTTAATTCAGTCAAAAACAATGAAAACAAATATTTTGGTTAACTTTTGTTTTTTTTTTTTAATAAAAAGTCACTTAAGTCATACTGTCTGATAAAAGGTCAGACATCAACAAGCTGTCATTATCCAATCTTGACCAGAAATTGTTAATTAGACATTTTAATTAAGTGATTAACCTTGTCAATTGACTTTTCTGTCTTATCCATTTAATTTTATTTATTTTTCAGAGTGTTGTTTTACTGAATGACCTTGGTACACTCTATCATCTTCAAAAGAAATACGAAGAGGCAATAGATTGTCTAGAAAAAGCGATTGAAATGGGCAAGAAAATATCGCACACAGACTTATCAGTAGCTCAGTGTAATTTAGCCTCTTGTCAAATGCATACAGGTTAGTAACACTCCTTATTCATGTTCTCGTTAGAAAACCAAACATCCATTATAAGGCCTAAACAATATTTTTGCTCAAACCCAACCAGCCCAGAATAAAAAAAAAACAGAATCGAAGTATTTTTTTTTTAAATCTTGACATTTTATGTTTTTTTTAAATAAAAAAATGTGCAAACTACAAAAGTTTTCCAAAAAATAAGCTGTACGGAAAATAACACATAAAAAAATTACAGTATGGGCCAATTAAAAATTTGTAGTTGTAAGAAATTTGTTAAGTTTTCTGAAAAATAGTCTGTAGAAATATAAGAAAATTAAATTGAAAAAATAGGCCTACCAACTGACCGACCCACATTTTCAAGAAACCATGTGCTTGAGAAACACAAAGGTTATTGTTTAGGCCTAATGTAAGTAAGGGTCATGAGCCACAACAAATATAATACTATACAAAAATACAATAAAACTGTAAATTAAGTAAACTATACCATTCCATCCTTAAGTTATTTTCAATTATAAAAACATTGCAAGTTGTAATTGGTAACTCATCCATGGCTTTGTTAAAGTAATATTAAGGTAAAAATTATAAAAGTTTTAAAATGTTAAATGTTTATTTTTGGTTTGAACTCCCATCAACTTAAGCAAATATTACAGAGCATATATACAAAACAATAACTAATTCTTTTTATTTCATTCTTGTCACTATTAAAACTTTTTGGAACACTGCCCATAGATACTGTATTAAATACATACTTGCACTAGGAGCTGAGAGCCGCTTCCCATTTAACAAAACGTTAATGAAATCAAGGTGTAGGTGAACATTCTTAAAAAAATATTTAAATTAAAGTAGAGCAATATTTTATATAAATAATGCAAAATACATAATTCTCTTTATAATATAATGTAATATTATGGCCAATTTGTTTGTTAGAGATGAACTGAACAATATCTCACATATGTTGGGGTTTTTTTTTTTTTACTAAAGTCTACATGTTGATGGTTTTAAATTTAATTTATTAAGCTATTATGACTTTTTTTCATTTTGTGTATTTTTAGTTTATTTCCACAATATTTGTAGAGGGTAACCCTTCCAGAAATTTCTGATACTCTTAAAGGGGCCCTCTACAAGATAAAATAAGCAATACAGTACATTTTACCGAGAAATTCACGTGATAAGAAAAAAAAACAAAAGAACTACGACATAATACTATAAAGCTAATTTAAGAAAAAGTATTTAAAACTACTTTAACATATTTTGTTATTAGTATTAAGGAAACTGTATAGTATCTGAGATTTGAAACTAAGGACCTGGGAATTAAAGGCAACAGATAGGTTAACCACAAACCTGGCACTCAATTGTTAACCACAGGCTGCGCTACAACAACCTATGATAAATCCTAAGCATTATGTTTTAGAGTGGTTAAATTAATATGTAGCTAACTAATGTTCAGTATACAAATATTGACTAGATTGAGGGACTTGGTTCAAATTACAGCCCAAGGTGACTGTAGAGTGTATTATGTCCTGAGAAGAAGTTGAGGGACATAGTACATCCTCCATATCAACAAGGGGTATAGTTTGATCCATGCCCTGAAAAAAATACCTCAAAAGAAGAATCCAAGCCTGTGATTGTTACATACCAAAGGAAAACTCAGTTGACTGACTAGCATATCATGGTTGAAACTATTGACTGGCTACCAGCCAGTCAATAAGAATATAATATAATCAGCCATAATAATATAACCAGCCAGAAAATAATCAGATGACTGGAATATATTATAGCATGTGGTATATAATTGATATGGAGTAGGGTCATCTACAGCTCATTGTGAAATGCATACAGTGCTAGTAACTAAATGCTGATAGGCCTGACATACTGTAGAGTGTTGTTTTGTGATTTTTCACCAGATATATTGCAGTAGTTTAGAACATTATATTTACAAATTTTGCTTCTCTGTCTATGATTAGATGAGGGACTTTCTTTTGATTTTTCACGTCTCATACAGACATATTGAAATATTAAATAAATAAAACACTAAAAAGCACATTGTAAAATCATCTTTTCCATGATTGATGATTTTACCAGAGAGTCAAAGAACAATTTTATGTAATTTATGACACAAGAAATAGGCTATGACATTACATTCTGCGCATTTGTTTTAAAACATCACATTATTAACATATTGTATGTTCATTTTAAAATTTCCACATTAATTCTTAAGGTGATTGTGAATCTGCATATACAAGTTACCAGGAAGCTTTGAAATCGGCAAAGAAAGAAGGAGATAATTACTCAATAAAAGTTATCAAAGATATGATGGCTCAGCTAGAGACAGAGAAGTACCTTAAAGAACACCAGAAGAAGTCTTAAATATGGCAAGCCAATGAAAGACATACAAGTTGCAATCATATATGCCTGATGTAAGGTGGTAAGACAATTGCGGTAATTCCAGCGTAGTTTTAGATATGTTAAGCCAAAGATAGACATACAAGTTGGAGTCATATACCCCTGATGTAAGATGGCAGTTGTGGTAATTTCAGCTTTGTTAGAGATGGCAATTCATCAGAAAGTCACACAATTTGAAGTCACCTCTTGAAGTAGGATGACAATTGTGGTAATTTCAGCTTATTGTTAGAGATGGCAATTCATCAGAAAGACACACAAGTTAGAGCCATATACCCCTAATGTAACATGACAATTGTGGTAATTCCAGCTTGCATATACTGTAGAGATGGCAAGCCATCAGAAAGACATACAAGAATTGTATACTCCCAGTGGCAGATTTAAGGTGGAGGTCAGGGGGTCCTGACCCCCACCTTCCCCCTCCCTTCAGCTTTAAAAATATTAAGAGAAAATAACGTTTTTTTATCTTTTAGCTTGTCAGATTCAAAACCGGGGACACACACACCCCCTCAGATTTTTAAATTTCCTGACTCTTGCATTGATTGGCCCCTACTGTAAGATGGTGAAAATAATGGTGGTGATTTAAGCTTCTGTCTTAAAGGGTTCTAAAAACAACGCTACTGAAAATAGACCACCACAGGGCCGAGTAAAATTACAGTAATTTTACCATATATTCAGTTGTGTTCTATGGTAGCTTATGCACGGAAAAAATACAATAAAAACACACAATACAATGTATGCTACATTTTATTGGGCTTGTATATAAGTTTTGTTACCACCATTTTTAATAGTAATACTACTATTTCTCCACGCAGCTTAAAGTAGTTTTGTACTGAAATGTTTTGTAATACTGATTTAGTAGTATTGTTAGCCCAGACACTTAAAAAAGCCAAAACACCTCTTTCTCTGACACTAACTGCTAATTAATATGTCATAACCCCTTTCACACAGTCAATCTTGGATTTGACCTTCTGTGTGGAAGCTTGATATATAGTAGAAAGCTGATCGAAACACTGACAGCAGTTGTAAAAAAACACCAAAATGAGTGACAAAAATGCCTTTCTGAAATAGAAAGTCTAGGGAGTTATATATCAGGATAATCAAAAAACACATCAATTATTATGATCAATACAATTTGTTTTGTGAAACTATATAGCATGATTTCAATACAAAACTGTGCTAACTTAACAGCTCAGTCAGCTAGTTAAACAAAATTATCTCCCACTGTGTTTTTGGATTTACACATGAACAGTACAACACTTTAAAGACTCTAGTTGTCATTGAATCATAATTAAATCAAATACTATATCATACACTTATTCAACCAAGTCGATTTGTTAAATTTTACTAGATTATATGGATCAGGGAACAGATGAATCATATAAAAGTAGATATTAAGGCATTTCTAAAGTATTAATAATAAACAAGAAAAAGTATAAGTAAACAAAGTAAAGGTAAATTTGTATTTTAGTTCAGACATTTCTTCTCCTTTGTGGTATTGACATTGCTAATCCTACAATTCTTGCACCCTAGTTACTGTTTTGAATCCTTTAACCTTGTCCTATAAACTTTTACAGTTTTTTTTATAAACACTGGTTGTTTGGTTTAGAATATTTCAGTGCATGTACACCAAAAATAACCCATTAAATCCGAAAACTTGTTTTCAGTGGGATTCTTCTGGTGGTGATGGGACAATTCACTGGGAGGCAATTACCTTCTCCTTTCTGAATGAGTGCACTTTACTGGCATATCCAGAGGGTGTGCTTAGTGTGCTCAAGACCAACCTCCAGAGATAGAAAGCATAAACATTTTAATAAATATTCAGATCAGGGCACCGAGCACCTCTCTTCAGAGAAAATCAAGTATAATGTGGAGGTAAAGAACCACCAAGTCAATCAGTCCACAGTAAAAAGCATGAAGTGATTGAAAGTAAGGAGTTTTTTCGTTTGGATTTAGCACCCCCATTCCCCAAATCCTGCGTATGGCTCTGCACTTTAACATGAACCCGAGTCATGTTGCACAAGGGACCAACGGCTTAATGTCCCTGTCTCATCCAAAAGATCACTGTGTTAACTTGTATTTGGACCTTCCAGCTGAATCACATGGAAGGTGGTGATGTATTCAATTGAATGGGGGTACTAACGAGTCTTTACAGTTCAGCACACAATACAGAGGGCTGATCCAAGATCCAGCAAAATGGGACGGGACACACTTCCCAGGTTTCTGGGTGGGCATGGTTCCCGGTTTTGATATTGACAAGCAAAAAAAATAACGTTATTTCCCTATTTTGCGTGTTCTGGTACCATATTGTGCATGGCTGTATGCCTATTTTTTATTTCTAGGATCTTTTTTAGACCTGGCGCTCCTAATTAGGGTGGGGAGAGCGCAACTACGCTTTGGTGATAATAGGGGAGGTGGGGGTAGGGGAACTACGCCTCCCTAAATCTGCTCCTGGAAATACCACCAGTTTAGAGTTTAGTTGAGATGAGCTAAATGCCTTGAGTACATCGCTAGACTATGGTAATCATTTGATCCTTGTTTGTTTGATTCATGCATTGTTCTCGGTTGGATGGTTTGCACTACAGCCTAAGTAAAGGGTTGTCCTTCGGCAGAGACATTAAGCCTTTGATCCTATGTGCACCATTTCCCACGTGTATTTTAAACATCCCAGTACAATTTGCAAAAACATTGTATTTTCGGTTGTGCTACACAATTCACTCCAAGAGAATCTTACAGTAAGCAAAACAAACATAGATTACACCATCGCCTTGTTAAAATAAGTTTTAAATATTGTAAATTATTACATTTAATAATGTCTGACAGCATCCAAGTTTTGTTTCACACAATAGCACGTGAAGTTTAATAGTTATGTTCTAGAATTCGGAAGATAATCTGGATTAACACCAAACCTGACCGAGCCACGATTACTCCCGACATTAGAGATTTCAATAAATGTCCGAGTAGTTTGTTATTTGACTCTAGTAGACAGACAGACAAACAGATAGATGTACCTCGTTGCAATACCATTTCCCTCATGTGGCGGTCGGGTTTTTTGGACGTTATCTGTGTTGTGATTACCAAATTAATATAATACAATTTGCTGTTGTTTATAGGCCTAAATCATGTTTTCTGTTGTGATTTACTTTATTGACGAAGAAAGAAGTTTTGAAAGTATCCTTGCAATAAATCAATGGTGTTTGTGAAATTTTGGTGACAAGTTTTTTCTGGTACAAAACCATGTTGATTTGTTAAATTAAAAACAAACCTTCGCTTGATTTATTCAAGGCCCATTTAACAAATATTTGAATTATTTACATTTTTATTAATAATAAACGTAGATATTCATAGTTGTTATTGAAAATCTTTATTAAACATAATAACGATAATGTATCGCAGTTTTTGTTTGGCCTATTTCAATTTTATTCCATGGGCGGGGAAGGATGCACTAGTCATATTTGTGCCCCCATACAGTTTGTATGAATTGGCAAAAAGAGACGACAAAAGCGCCCAATAGGTGTTTTCTGTACAAAATTATTAGGCCTATACATACTTTAATGGCTGAAAATCGAATTACTGAACCAACTCATAATGATAAAGAATATTTGATAAAACATAGAATGCCGCGTTAGAAATTTGAGAGGCCATTTTTTGTTGAAAAGGATGTGAAATGTGGGACATAAGCACGGAAACGACATTTTACAACGTTTGACCATCCGGCCGAAATTCTCGTAAGCGGGCACCTCTCGTAAGCGGATAGTTTTCTCGGACCCGAGGGTGCCCGCTGACGAGATGTTCAACTGTACTTATAGCCATAAACCTTTTCTTGCCAGTCCCGCGATCGCATATAAAAGACGATGGCATACTGTATGCCTATTTTCTGTTACCAAATTTTAGCCATATTATGTTTGGGTTTTGTTAATGCGTGAAATCGGCCTCGAATATGCCCTATGCGAGTCCCTCGGCAAAATGCGAGATACTGTGGATGCAATTGTTTGGATAAATAATAAAAAAAAGTGTAATGGATTATATATTGAAATAAAATCTAAGCCTATTGTTTTTATATTGTTACAACGTTCTGTTGACTTATATAAACATTAGTTACATATATAATACTTTTTTTTAATATTTTTTTTAATGTGTACAGACCAGACGGAAAATTCTACAAGGATTCTAAAAATAAAAAGTATATTGTCACTTTAAGCAACATAAACAGTTGGATGATCTCGTGGAATGCAATAATTTAGTGTCGCAGTGGTTCGGATCATAGAGCTGAACGTTCCCGGTGTGTAAACCTAGCTATAGACCAGGAATTTAAATGCCTCGAATATCATGATATTTACATTACCAATGTTCCTAGGCCTATCATATACGATTAGGTTTTAAATTTCACGATTAATTTAGTAAAGCCTTGAATTTTGTGAAAGTTTTCTTGCGCATATTGCGAATAAGTTTGGCACAACACGGGAAACGATAATTCCCTACTGTAGATAATACAGATGATTTCGTGGTGATTTAAAGAAAAGTATATTGATAGATAAAGCTTAGGCCTACATCATGACCTTTTATGTTTTAGTAGGTACCGTATTTAGTTAATATTTTCATCCGTGTTCTCGTTTTATACTTTAGATAGCAACTCACTCCCTTCAGTAGTTTTAATAATTTGTCATTTCAACATTCTTCTTTTTAACTATCTTATGGATCAATTCCAAGTTTTAACATGCGATAACGAATTAGTGGAAACAAATTTCAAATTTCTTGACGGTTCATAGATTTTCATCGACAATATTTTCAACTTTCAGAAATTTCAAAGCGTAAGGTCGTGAAGGGCTAGGCGTAAGATTTGCTGGTATTTCCGAAAAACCGTACGGTTTTAGCATCTCGGTCTACCCCTTAGATAGGGCCTACAGATGATATAATAGCCTAATGATCACGATAGGATGAAGACGATGGTGATGAAAATGATGAATTAACATGCAACCGATAACGTTTACTTGAAAACTTTGATATGATGATGATGATGATGATGGTGGTGGTGATGACGATGACGACGACGACGGTAATGATGGCAATGATGATGGTGATGATAATAGAGATGTGAATTGCGGTAATGGAATGGTGATGATAATGAAGTCATGGTGGTAGTTACCATGCAGTAGTGCCAGGGCCGTTTTCACAGTCTTCACCATTAAAAGACCGCGATCCTAGTAAGCTAAAAATGTGAATATGTTATTCAAGTTAGGTGGATATTGCTGACTAAGGGAACAGACCATGGGAAATTTGTTCCTTGATGACGATTGTTTATCCTTAACCAATGCTTTCACATTATATCCTCGCCATGTGTCCCCAGTTTAAGCCAAATCGTTCACAGCTGTGAGACATGCTACACTATCTTCAAATATCTCAGAGTCCATATTTTAATATTCTGACTTTCTACTAGGGTTCGGCAGAGGAATGTGATTCATATTGGCGTAAATCTTTTAAAACCGTGGGAAGTTATTTTGTTGCTCTATATTGTCACCGTACCAATCTACGATAAGCATATATTAATAATGTTTAAATATTTTAGCCTTACGAATAAGTGTACGTTTATTATAAATAGACAATAGAAAAATAACGCTGATAAAATTTATGGACGAACGACGTTT
>JAOTQE010080280.1:0-15785 GCA_025631205.1 Nesometra sesokonis
TGTAAGTTTAAGTTACTCTGATTCGTAGTGCGGCTTTTCGAAAACAGATAGAATGATTGGAATCAACATCGCCGGTACCATTAGCTATTGCGAGTCATCCGTTGTTTTTAGAATTCAGAGTTTTGCGCGAACGGACATACCACCCGTGGATAAAAATCAGATTTTTACCCTAGGTTTTTTTTTCAGATTCTCGCCCGAACGGGCTCTAGATATAGGATGTTTTGCCCAACCCTGGCAAGGGGTCCATGTCCATCATAAATTATTAATGAATTGATAGCCTTTAAGCCATATCAATCAATTGTCTGTATACCTTGGCGTCAATATTCATTGCCATTTAAATCCACTAAATTTCAATCGATTTGTAAAGATTAAAATGCATACATTTACAATAATGAAAATGCAATTACAACAAATTTACAACAAAATGATCAACTCTCTCATAGCTCACCCTGTGAAAAACTTAATTTCATTCTAAGTCAAATCCACATCATAAAACAAATGTCAGGCCCATACACAGGTTTGTGTGTGAAGTTGTGTGTGAATGAGGTGGGGGAGGTTTTTTCTGAGAATTTTGTTGGGAAAACAAATGGCAATTAGCATAGTTCCATGGCCCAGAAAATTGTTGTCTATCGGGGCTCTATGGTGTACTCTTAGAAGCACACAACATTCAAAGAAAACTTTTCAAAATAAAGGGCAAAATTAACAAAATTTAAAGTATTCTAAAAAAGAAGATTTTTAAAGAAATATATAGATCTTCTTTATATTTTATAATATTGCACTGAGCAAATCTCCCAAGCCACTGTCACATGATTTCGTCACACAACGATTGTTTATTGGATAAAATGCATCTGCGTATGCACAGAGGCATAGGCCTAGCCATGGCAAATCTGAAATTGCCAACAAATAAACTAAATGAATAATAATTATAATATTGAATGTTTTGAGGAGGATACCAAAAAATATTGTACTCACTGTGGTAAAATATTGAACTCATCTTTGACTCGTTCAATATTTTGCCACATCTCATATAATATTTTTCGGAATCCTCCTCAAAAGCATTTAATATTATATAAATATCGCCACTTAATGCACCACTACTAATATGATATATAACGTTTGACCTGATCCGTGTACAATTTCACTTACTGTAGGTGGGGGCTTACGACTAATTGAGTGCATTAATTCCGGTAGATTTAGCTTCCGGTGAATACTACACTGATTGCTCTGTTCTTACTGTTCTAGATTTCTTGAGTACTTTGTAACTGATTAGCACTGAACTGTCTCAATGATGTATTAACTCGCGATTTTACGCATCTCCCAGCTTATAATATCACTTTATATCACGTTGATTGATAATAAGATCACATGACTATCGTGATACTGCGAATGATTTCCGTAGCAATGCTAACGTGGGTGACGTTGCATTCATTTTCATTTCCTGGAATTCGCTGTTAGATGACTTAAGATGGTTTTGTTCAATATGTTTCTACATCCTCCTTCTGTTTGGTGATTATATTGTAATTTCCAAAAATGATTTATTTTATAGCAAAAGAATATTAAAAATACAAAAATTGTACAACAGTTATTATTATTCAACCTGCACGTTTTTGATGTAGCCTGAAAAAATCAAAATAGTAGGCGCCTACATGGGACCGGAATTCTACAGTGTTAAGTTGACCATTTAGCGTAAATAATAAATCTATGGAAAGAACCTACCATGCAGCAAGGTTTGAACCCAAGACCTCAGGATTGGAAGGCAAGCATGTTATACCACCAAGCTCTTGGATCACCTCTTTACACCTATATCTGAATAATTAAAAATCTTGGAAAAGGGGTTGGGTTTCTTAAAGTTTATTATCTCCTAGATTTTTTGATAAATACATAAAATTATTCAAAATTTGGAAAATTGTATGAAATAAGATAAGATAATGCTTTTTTGCCATGACCACAAACATAGGCAAACATGAAATTTGGTAAAACAAAATTTAAGTTGCCAAAAAAATTATAAGAAATTCATAAATTCTTGCAAACATAAAATTTAGCTGTATAAAAAAAATTGGAAGCCTTATTAAAATTGCAGATTTGGAAAAGGGATAAAAATGGGTAACCCACATTGACAAAGAATAATGTTAGCCTTTAAATTTTCCATATTAATTTAATTTTCTATCGCTACATGCTTTTCCTTTTAATTTTCTGACCTTCTGTTTATACTATACAGTAACATGAAAAGGTACAACAGTAAATTTTATTTTATAAATTTTTAGTTCAATAGACCTAATCAATGACTTGTCGTCCTTTTTAATTTATTAATCTTTAATGGACTTTTCACTTAAATCCATTTCAACATCCTTCTGTTGATTAATATTTCGGAAGCGATTTATGGTAAAGTCGTCATTACAGATTAAAGAAGTTTGCATGCCTCATGGAGAGCTCCTTGGCACATGTTATGTCTCCTTTATTTCGTTAAAAATGAGTTTATTCACTTTCTCATTTTACATCCTATTTATGATTATATTGCATTTTCATACTAAAACGTGACTAACTTTATCATACTAAAACGCGACTGACTGTCTTAGATTGAAGGTTTATTATTATTTAAGGGTTAATTTTGTTCACAGGTAAAAACCATTGATGATAACTAGGTAAATAACATGCGACTCACAGCCTACTTGCCTGAACTGAGCATGGTTGTGAATGTGCACAATTCCTAGTCTAATGACTCCTTCAAACAAAATGCACCACCATCAGCCTGTGGTGTTTAATAGTACATAGTATAGAACTGAATTGAGCATGGCTGTAAATGTGCTCAATTCTCAGCTTAATGGCTCCTTCAATCTGAATGCAACTACCGTTGGCCAGTCTGCTCACTGACCTGCGCATACACTAGGCTCGTTTCTCACAATAATCTCTACAAAATGAAAATAGTATTGAACTGCGTGCAAGTAATATCCAACCATACGATTACCCCACAATTGTCACACATACAACTAGAGCCACCCCTTAAAAATTGGCATTTCGCACAATTGACTACTGTTTATTATGAAGTATTTCTAAGTAATAAAGATAGTCGATTGCTGATGTATTTCGCGATTATTTGCGAGAGGACATATTTTGAAGACTTAGCCTATGTAGGCAGCAGCCTAGCTTAGGCCCTATGCCTACCTCGGCCTTGACTGACTAGGCCCTGGCAAATCTAAGCTTGCAAGTAAAACTATTTCAATAATATTTATAATATTGAATGCCTATTTTCGGGGATAATGAAAAATATTGTACTAGCAATGGCAAAATATTGAAATCATCTTCGACTCTTTAATTTTTTTTTCCACAGCTCTTACAACATTTTCAGTATACCCTCAAAGGCATTCAATATTAAATAAATATTGATATAAACCAGAAAATGTGGTATCCTCGGATTTGTATAAAACATTTGAACTTTAAAATGCTTATTATTTTTATTTGATTTACTTGTTTGACTACAGGAAGTCAAGGACTTACAACGGCAATATAGCACTTTTAACTCAAATGAGGCGAGTCATGGAAAAATCCACAAACTTGTCACAACACAAGTTATTGAGAAATAAGCAAATAAACAACAGGAAATGTAAACAAATACAAGGAAATTTTTGTGTCCATTTGGGGCAAGACATGGCAAAACCACCAAGTTGTCGGAAAATTGAAAAATGGAGTTAATACTTAAACAATATTACACTTTTTGTAAGCTATAAAATGAGGCATCAATTATTAAAATCGGATAACTATAACCAAAGTTATTGAACAAAATATCCAAAAATGTATTTCTTTATATTTTCTGTTGTTTATTTGCTTATTTCTCAATAACTTCCTGTGTGACAACTTGGTGGGTTTGCCATGCCTTGCCTCCTTTGGTTAGATGTCAGATTTTGATAATTGACCCCTCATTCTAAAGCTTGTGCAAAGTGCAATAAGGAATTAACAATAAAAATAAATTTTTAATTTTCCTAAAACTTGGTGGTTTTGCTGTGATATACCTCAAATGTGTCCACAACATCTGTACATAGTATGCAGAAGATATTAAAACAGATAAAATATTGAAAGCAAAAATATATTACCATTTAGTATTACACAATCTGAACTTATCATAAAGTGTCAACTTGAGCCTAAATGTATAAATTAATATTAATATTGTCACATTATATTATATTTACATTTAAAACGTCACCTTAGGGGAAATTAGTATTCATTCGTTCATCTTATATTTCAGAATTTCATATCCATAATGATACAAAGAAAAATACAATTTGGTAAATAAAAGCCTAAAAAACTAAAGTATATTATGTACACAAGTTACAAGATGGACGCTTTACTACAATTAATGAATGTAAAATAGCATTTTTTCTATTGAACATTTTGGAATGTTGAAATACATACTGCTTAAATTTCAAGATTAAAGGTGCTATCCTTCCAAAAATTCACCCAAAACATAAAATTTCTTTGAATCTTACCTGTTTATTATTTCTAAAATAATAAATATGGTTAGTTAACTGCATCCCTTTGAAAAAAATAACAGCCTCAAACAAGGTGGATCTACCATGTCAAATAACTAGAAAGATCCACCTAGAACCACAGAGGACTACCTAGTAACTAGGTAGTATGTTTGTTGATGTTATTGATACCTTTAATGAGTAATTGATTGTCATGGTGTCTAATTACTCTGAACGTCTATTAATGGCTGTATTTTCCTATTGTAGGCCATTGTTGACAATATCCTTGGTAGACTCCCTTGGGAGGGGAGCAGACCTTGTGTTAATTGGAAGATTCATTGGTCTTGGTTATGGGACAATATAGATAGGTAGCAAGGTTGGTGTATGATAGTTATTACAGGGTTAACCCTGTTAACTACCTATGTCTACCTTGTCACTACCATTATCTACCATGTTAACAGAGTTATTTTTTTCAAAGGAATACCTCTTTAGTTTTATCCTTGAGTAGAAAAAGGGTAGTTATTGAGTTCTGTGATATTTCCATAGATTTATTATTTATTGCTAGATGGTGAACTTAACACTGTAGAATTACAGTCCTATGTATGCGCCTACTATTTTGATTTTGTCAGGCTAAGTTAAAAACATGCAAGTTAAATAATAATATCTGTTTTACCATTATTGTATATTAACATTTTTTTGTTATAAAAATTATTTACATATATGTCACACATATTATATGTTATCTATATGTCTTCAGATTTGGATTAAATTTGTTTTCATTCATTGATAAATTTGAAACTTCTGTGCAAGATTGCACGTGCGCAATTTCGACATAGCCACAGCGTTAGAACGTAACACGATATTTGATTGATTGAATTCCGGAATAGTAGACGGTTACATGAAACTGCACTTGGAGCTATGTATTCTGTGTAGACCCAACTTCACATGATTTATAAAACTGTGTAGAAACTCTGATATTAAATTGTTTTAATTTGTACACATTACTTTAAATTAATTTAAAAATTCAAATCAAGTGTGATATAAATTCTTGCAAAAAAAGATCTGTTTCTTGTTTAATCAGATGTTTAGTTTTAGAGTTCTCTCTAGTCGCAGCTAACAAGCAGTTTATATTATTAATAATAACATTGTTCATCTTCAATTTTTTTAACAGTTTGTAAATTTAAAGCTCATAAACGATGTGCAGTACGTGCTGGTAACAACTGCAAGTGGACAACTCTGGCATCGATTGGGAAAGACATCATTGAAGAAGATGATGGCGGCGTAAGTACAACTTGTATACTGTAGCATATAAAACATACCATACAAGCAGCTATAGCATAAACAGTATAATGGTGGCATTTGTAAAACAATATATATAGAGCTATAGCATACAAAACATGCCATATAAGCAGCTATAGCATAAACAGAGGATAGTGATGGTGTAAGTACAACATATAGCATAAACATACCATGAGCAGCTGTAGCATAAACAGAATGTAAGTGCAACAATTCATATGCAGCTATAGCACACAAAACATACCGTTCAAGCAGCTGTAGCATAAACAGAGGATAGTGGTAGCGCAAATACAATTCGTACATGCGGATCTAGCATAAAAGCCATACCGTTAAGCAGCTATAGCGTAAGCATAGGATGATGGTGGCATAAGTACAACATAGCATATATCCAGCTATAGAAAATTAGTATAACATAGAAGTATAACATAAACACAACATGCGTCCAGCTCTAGCATACAAGACATACCATATAAGCAGCTATAGCATAAATGGAGGTTGATGCTGGCATATATACAACATACATACATAGATGCAAATATAGCATACACAACATACCATAAAAGCAGCTATAGCATAAACAGAGGATAATGGTGGTGCAAAAAAAAAACAATTCATGCATGCTGCTATGGCATAAAAAACATAACCATACACGCAGCTATAGCACAATTTGAGGATGATAGTGGTATAAGTACAACATAACATACATGCAGATATAGCATACAAGCAATACATAAAAGCAGCTATAGCATAAGCAGAGGATATTGGTTTTGAAAGTACAACAATTCATGCATGTAGCTATGGTATAAAAAACATACCATACAAGCAGCTGTAGAATTTGGAGGATGGTGGTGTAAATTACAACATAACATACATGAAGATATAGCATAAAAAACATACAATACATGCTGCTATAGCATAAACAGAAAAATTATGATGGCATAAGTGTTATATAATATACATCCCGCTAAGAACAAAAAAAAACAAAATTTCCCTTCAAAATCTCAAAAATTTACCAAAAAATAAATGTGTGAAATTTACTTGTTTATTATTTAATATATTCAACACATGGTTAGTTTCCTGCATACGTTTTAGTTTCATTTTTTATAAAAAACCGAGAAGTTATTGAACTCTGTTAGGCTGTGGCTAGGCTTAGATGATTTGTCTGATAATTCTCTGTTGCTAGGCTAATAGGCTGTTGATCGTATCCATGCAGGTCCTTTCAATCAGAACCACCATTTTACATGCTGCATATTATTGTGCCGTTGGTTATTAGATTTAGACTTTGAAAAAGCAAAACGAAAAAGATTTTTTTTTTATGCTATTCACATTTTGCATTTTTTATATTTAAAAGTAGTAAAATACCATAAAATGGCATAGTATTATTAAATATATAAATATTTTAAATGAATACAACATAGTCAAAATTTAGAGTGTTTTAACTTGTTTGACTTAATAGAATTTTTGAGGATAAAAATGGACTTATTGAATATGGAATTATTTGTAATGTGGGTTCACCATCCACAAATATCACATCAAAATTAGTTGCATCGTAAGTGAGGTCAAATTGAGGTAATCACCAAAATAGGTCTTCAGTCAATTTTAGAAATTATGAGTACTATGGTATTTTTATTTTAGTATTATGTACTTTTTAGGTCAATTTTCATGGAGGAAAATGTACATGCGGATTTTCTAAGATTTGTTTTTTTTTTTAATTTTATTTTTCGATTGCTTTATGGGCGATTTTTTTTCAAAACCATGTTTCCATACATGAAAACTTTAAATGCTAGTCTTTGGATCTACTTATCCAATGAATATCAATTAAAGTGTAGATTACAGCTAATATTATGCTCTATCAGAAGGTAGAAATTACTCAAGTTTTTATTTTCCTCCCATGAGACTCATTTTATGTTGAGACCTTACAAACATTTGTGCATTGCTAGAAAAGTGAATCCAATAAAATAGTCAAAATTTAGAATTTTTTAACTTGTTTGACATAATATAGAATTTTGAGTATAATGGACCTTTAAGAATTTGCATTGTGGGTTCACCATTTAATGTTTGTGTACTGGTTTAAAAGTGAACCCAATAACATTAATGAAACATCATCATTAAGTTGGCACGCTGTATGTTTTGTAGATTACAAGGTCTGTGCGTAATAAACTTTATATCCTGGTTCAAGAAATTGATTATACCAGGAATTATTACACTTCCTTGAAAATGTTGGCAATCATGTTCTTCTGAGTTAAGCTTTTATTATTAATGTCAAACTCACTCGTGATAATGGCATGTTGTAGACAGACATTGTCATTATCATCTGATCGCTTAATTATCATTGGTAGACTTGGGCTACAACCTCACTTAATTTTTTTTGGTAAAATTAACCGACAAGCTGGCTAGTTTGCCCATAATTTGTCCAGTGCGAACAGCGCAGGAAGTTCACCTAACCATGGAAAAAAGGAAACTTACTCATGCCCCGAATCCCGCCTGCCCAGGAAATCTGACCAGGTTAGTTTTACCAAGGAGAAAAGTCCAATATTAACAGCACGACTTGGGTAAACTTCCCAAGTCCTATTACAGAATGGCCTTCATTGGTCAATTGGGTACTCCTATTAGTTGTGACCTTGAATAACTTGGTTTATTTTACAAATTTTACCATAGCTTATGGTAAAACTAACCACGCCAGATAATCCAAGTGCGAACAATGGTAAAATTTAACCATTTTAAATGTTACCAGTTATCTTGGTAAAATATCCCTTTTTAAATCTAGTGCAATTAACCTTTAGAATTTACACCTTCAATAATGAGGCCTTAAAAATCTTTACATTGCTCAACTGGAGAATTTTTTTTTAATTTGTCAGTCAGTCTAAAAATATTCTTTTTAAGTATGCATTACTGTATTTTCAATAACACTCTTTTTTTCAAAAAGCCCACCAACCAGCTTCAGGTAAGAAAGTACAATACATACTCTATGGAATGAGATAAACATCATTATGAATGAATTCAATATTTCAACATAATTTATGTCATCATCATGGCATTATTTAGGTCGGAATATTGAATATTTTTGGAATAATTGTGCGTATTTCTTATTTCTGGATAATGCTATGTATTTATCCAAAAACGTGCAAAATGTGCAAAAAAAAATTGTTTTCCAAATTTTCAATAGTTTTGGGCCAGTTTTTAAGGCACGGTTCTTGCCCTAACTGTCGGGGACATTGCATTTTTTTGTGAAATTCTGGCGCCGCCACTGAAGTGTCCCCATATTCCAGTTAGAATGCTAACACATATTTTGGTGTTTTCTTTCTTTCTCTTTTTTAAATATTGAGTACATAGAGATCTTGCTTAGTTAATAAACAAATGTGGTATGTGGCCAGGTTAAAAAACTGGTACCTTGGGATTCGAAAACAAGCCTATAACCACCAAGGTACAATGCCACGTTGCATGGAATCTAAATGCTTTTTCATAATAATTTGAATTTTAACATGATACATTAGTCAGATACTTGAAGATTCAGTTTGAAGAAAATCAATCATAAACAGAATTGGACGTAAATGAAGATTGTGCATTGTACTGGAATAACTCTGTTGTCTGTCGATGTTGAAACAACATTGTGAAGTGTGTCTGCCTGGTAACAGGCAAGGATAAGAGTTAAAACCACGAAATTAAAATCTACAAGGCTACTTGCGCGTGTGTATTGATTGCGAGATAATGGCCAAGCATGCAGAGTGAGTGCTTTTAGTCTGAATACTCGTGAAACAAATCAGCTGGATTATCATCAATGAAAGCTTTTAATTTGCTCGATTTCGTCAGGGGGTTAATCCAACAAAGTGTCAGTCGTATGTCTTACACATTTTAACCAACATTCATCCATTTATTATTTTATTAACTATAAAAATGCTTGGATTTAATGCATGTGACTGGCTTACTAAGTAATAGTATTGGTTACGCCTACCAGCAATATGAGGATAATGACTTTTTCTTTACTTAAGCATGGTTTTAGACGTGACTATGTGGGGATGTAAATTTGATAAGACAGCACGATCCATCAATTCAAACTGTGCCATTACAAGAAGTGAACACACCCCTAGTTCAATGCTCTAGATTTAAGCCATGCAGGCATATGCAAGTGTTGTAGACGTAATGTAACTGGATAGATAAATAATCTAAAGTAATTCCACATGAAGTTTGATAGTTCAGAAAGTTTGAAATTTTGATAGCTAAAAGTCCAAATAATAAACCACAAAATTATTTAATTACTCAATTAAATTTTATTTATTACAGATACCATCATGTGCAATTATCAGTATGGCAATATAGTAGGAATTGACAACAATAATATTCAGAACAGAATAAAAATATAGCACTGCCAAGCCAGAGGAGGCTATCAGAAAAATGGAAAATTGATTTATTAATCTATTTTATCTTTAACATGCAAAAATCAGTTTCATATGATGTTTCCTTGCAAAGTTATAAACAAATTGAACATTAATGTAGGTTTTGAGAAAACTGCATTGAAAATTTCTTATCAGTATGCTGTGGCTTCTTTATAGTTCACATGAGCTGTTTTGTATACACTAGGTCTACAGTTTATAGTCTTTATCTGAGAAGACTGGTTCTAGCACCAGACCATGGAGCGATTGGGCCACAAAGCCATGCTGTTGTTTTTACTATGGCTCAAAGTTTCCGTGCCTTAACTGCTCTGTTATACAACTCGCACAATTTGCAATAGCCTGTCTCACAGACCTTACAGGTTTATTCACTTTTATTGCTTGATTCCTTTTAAGGTGCTATTGACGTCCCATACTCACTTATTTTACTTTAGCCGTAAAGCCTGTTAAAACAGTTCATGTGTGGCCATTCACAAGAAAGAAATGGCATATTTTGTTCCTTCTTATTTGACTTATGGGCGGTTCTAAATAATTTTTACAGTACGATCGACCAACCAAAATTCTTCCTTTCCAAGTGAATGATTTAAGAAGAGTGATGCAATGGTATCACATGATTTTCGAATTCAAACAAGTGTGACAAATTACACCCGTATATCGGATGCGAATCGTCACGCTTGAATCGTTTTAACAGGCCTTACTGCTAAACTAAAATAAGTGAGTATTGGACGTCAATAGCGCCTTAAAATGAATCAAGCATAAAAGTAAATTAACCCGACCGTATGGCCTGTGAGACAGGCTAAATTCGCAAGAATACAGTTGTCATATTAGCTTCAATCTTTCAGAATTAAATATTACTTGATGAATGTTTGAGAGGAAATATTTTAGGTTGATGGAAAGGCATGGTACTCAGAGCCGAGTAAATGTCAATGTTACAAGCAGACCTAATTTAACATTTGCCAGAATCATTCATTTCAAGTCTCTACATGTCTGTAGCCACACATACCATTATCATATTTAATCAGTCAATGTGAAAAATTGGTTTTTTAATGAGATATCTTACATTTGATATATATTATACAAACCGTTTCCATAGTTACCTAACATTCAAAAGCCATACATATGAATATAATGTATTGTGTCTGGTGTAGTACATCTTTTGCTTGCAAAAACATGAATACAGCAGTAGAATTAAGGAGGAGATTAACATGCTAAATCTCCCTCCTTCCCTCCCCCCAAAAAAACCTTTAAAAAATATTTTTATTTGGATTTAATGATAGGCCTATACTAATAGGCCTATTAATAAATGATCCTCCTATAGAGCCAATGGAAAATACGGTATTTGATTGAGAAAACCAAAATAAAATCGGGATTTAAACTAAATTTAATCTAAATTTTAGTATTTAACAGCAAAAAATAGGAGTAAATATTTAAAAATACCGTAGTTTCTTGTTCATGGTCATAACTTAGGCCTAGGCTTTATGTATTTCTTCAAAAATAGGCTAAGCAAGTTATTAAAAAAAGTTTTTCGTCATTTTTCAGGTAAAAATACAAGTGCTGAACCTTATTCTTGGGTTTATTGTTTGTCGACGGACCCATTTAGAGGAAATACATATCAACATACATATTAATAACTTTTATTATATTTTTTGCGTTTTTTCTTCCGTTCCCATAACATTGTACAACTTTTTCCTTGTTAAACGATACCTCTTCTTGCCGTGTTTTTCATTCTTTCCAATAAAAGAACCTCAAATTCACACCCCCTATAGGGTGTTTCCTTTTATGCACCCTGTTTTTTTTTCAGTAGTGGTTCCTTGTTTCAGTTTAAATTGTGTTGTTTATGCTATTATTCTTAAAAAGTTCTCAGTTGTGTGTTCCCGTTTCTGTATCTCATTAATCACCCTTTGTAACGTTTTCTTATAGGCCTACTATCGTGATTTATTTCATAAAAATTCACGTTTTTTGGATCTTAAAAAAAAGAATTTCCATAGGCCTATTTTTTATCAATTTTCCGAAGTTTTTCTTGCAATGTTATTTAAGATGTGTGTGGTGTAGGGTAGCTGTCTTCCGGTCGGTTGAAGCATTGCGAAACTTTTGGGGCTACTTTCTCCGTTGTTGAAGTGTAGGCCCACAGTTAACTTATTTTCATCTCAGTAAGTGTGGTGGGCTATCTAAATGTGTAAAATGATAATAGTATTACAGGGTCGGATGCAGGAAAAGGGGGGGAGGTGGGTGGTAGAGAGTCGAAGATTCGGGGGGAGGGGGAGTGTTCGGGGCATGCTTGTTCGAGAAATTTTGGTCTGTAATTGTCCGGAAATGGCCTCAGGGGGATCAATTCTTGTCTTATGATTGCTGAATATTTTCGTTTTATAGACAATGCTAATAATATCGATATGGGCCAGGCCTGTTTATTTTCCGAAAGGGGCGGGGCCAGTTCCTCATTCCCCCTTAATAATAGGCCTAAATTTATTTCCAACTTGAATCACCATTAGGCCTATTGGTGTTTTTCACAAGGCCGTTTTTTGTTTTAAAAATATTTACAAGGTAGGCCTAGCTTATACAAGTTAAAATGCCTAAATGAAATGAAAAATAACAATGAACACACAATAGTTTACAATGTGCATACTAAAAATAAAATATTTTTTAAAATAAAATTTACAACTTAGGCCTATCAGACCAAGTACTATAAACTGATGTCATGAAACAGTGTCCTAGATGATTTTTATATAATTAATGATTATTAATTAGTTAGGCCCCTAATTATTATTATTTATTTTTTTGATATTTAGTGCTGTTTTTATATTTGGGTTTATAATATTATTTAATTTATTCCACATTTTAGCCCCATGGTACTGTAGGAAAAACTTTCTTTTTTAGTAGGCGCTAGGTATAATTATGTAGACCCACCGCATAGATTAAGATATGTCATACCGCTGTTCGATAGTGATTTGTAAATGCCACAAAAATCTACCATAACGCTGATTTACTCAGTATAATAACAAAATAAATTTAAATATAAAAGTACACCTCAAACGCGACCTACTTTAAAATCGTCTTTAAACCACAACCTTAATAAATCAAATCTCTGTATCACCGACTTGATTTCAGGTGATAAACACTGTACTTGCGCATGTGCGCTTACTCGCGCAATTTGTACAATTTAGGCTATGTTGGCACGTACTATTTAGTGGGCATTTTCCCAATAAGACAAGCAAAACAGTCACTTGCCGTGTTTTATATTATTCGGGGTTAGGCAGATATGGGGGGCGGGGCGGGAGGGCGGCGGGACGGCGGCAGTTGTTCCCCATCTAAATCAGCTTATTCACACGGGTATCCCCCTCCCTTTTCGGAAAGTAAAATAGTCCTGTATCAATATTATTAACATTGTGTATAAAACGAAAATAGCCAGCAACCATGACAAGAATTGATCCATTAACACGAACCCTGAGACCATTTCCGGACATCTAAATTCCAAAATTTCCCAGAGAGTGTCCAGGGAACATTACCCAGACCCTTAAAACCTCTACCGCCCCCACCCCTCGGCCTCCGTTTTCCAAAATTATACATCCGCCCATGTAGACCTTATGTCTATTTCTAATGTTCCCATGGGCCTATATTAAATACAGTATAGGCAACGTCTGAGCTGTGCTTAACCGGGAACAATTAAATTCAGTATCCCCCATGTTTAACTTAAGTTAATCCATGCTTAGCCAACAGTGTGGGTGGCCCGTAAAAACCCAATGTAATGAAAATACTTGAGACAAATCATTGGATAATTGAATATGTATTATTAAGACAGGATTTTATGGAATTATATACCCATTAGGCCTAAATAATTTTACTTCATTGCCGACGATTAGAGCTTACTTTCAACTGTTCCTAAGATTGTTGAAATTTTGAGGCAAAGAGCATGAAAACGTACATGCCTATATCTCCACACTAATCCCTGTCATTTAATATTGTCTATAGGCATAGGGTTGCATTTTGAATAATTACCGTAGTTCAATTATAGAGGTATGCAAGGCATACATTGACCAGTGCTTATTCCTCGTCTAATTGGAAATAGATATTTAAACATGCCTTAAACATGGAGATTTGTTGTTTTACCACTGATTGGGTTATCAACTTCACCCTTTTGTGTACCGTGATACAATGTTACGCGTTTCATGCAACTGCTGGTTATGATCATGATGATGATGATCATGGTCATCATGATCATGATCATCGTGATCATGATTTTGATCATGATGATGATGATGATGGTGATGTGACGGTGACGACGTCAACGACGGCGATGATAATGGTCATAATGATGATGTGATCATTATTTATTTAGGTATACATTGTATTAATAATAATTCTACCTTCTATGACGACATTATATTAATCCAACATCTTCGGGCTAACAGATTATGTATTTGAAATTCTTAGAATACGGTAGGCCTACTAAGTGAATGTTAAAAAGATGCTAATTGTAAATATGACATTTAAGTCACGATAAGAAATGAAATACTGTTGCGATGAGATTTTACGAGTTAAGTTTAATATCGATGTTAGGAAGAAAATAGTAATTTTAACCCCGATTACCTCGTGAACTTGAGTGGAAACGTGCAACCAACCATCATCATGAGTTACTTGATCTAAGATACTTATATCATCTCTAATACCCAATCCAATTGGACGGCCTTGATTGTCCATTTTAGATGTTCGCCGATCAAGTTCACGTAGGGTTTAAGGTTTGTTAACTTCTTTACTGACACATCGTGAATGTGACTCATTAAGTAAGTCATCTATGCGCGAAAATGAACGCGATGTGGAGCTATTCAGTAAACAAATGATTCTATGTATCGCGTAGCGCGTTCAAAACATGTATGTTACGCGTTTTTATCATTGGGTCACTTGTCGATCGTAATTAGCATTTTTCTGAAATTGATGGTCGTACGCTATGTGATGTTCTTTTTTGACCCATGTATAGGCCTAACCAACATAATGTGTTGTTAAATAATTTGTATAATGTCCGTTAGGTCAAATAGGTCTACGTTTCACTGAAAGCTGTTCGTTTTAATTACCATACATGACAACATCAGAAGTTAATGAACTTTTGATTTGACACAGTAAAGATGCTTTACTCAGAAAGATAAAAATACAAAATAATTTTAACGTATCATTAAAACGAACATACCTCCCGAAGAAGAGGTGAAATTTTGCCCAGGCTCGGTACTTTTTAAGATAAAAATACTAAGCCTCTGTATTGTATTGATAGGCTTACACTGTGCTGTATAACATTTCTAGTACAGGCGACCTTCTGATTTACAAACTTCTTATTTACAAACTTCATATTTTACAACCCCTAGTCAATGACGCCATTAAAATAATGGCCAATGGTGTAAGTCTATTGATATTTTCCTTCTTTTAGTTAATTTAAACAACATGTTTTAACAACTATGAGAACAAAGTTTTGAATGTTTCTAAATGTCAGTTTTTTCTTATTTTGTCCTTAATTTTTGGGCAATTTCAGCCTCATTGTTCATATAAAGTGCCAGAGCTCCCAAGTCTCACTATTTTGTCAGAAGTCTCACTATTTTGGCAGAAGTCTCACTATTTTCCAGTCAATCTCACTCTTTCACTATTTTTGACATTTTCT